>JAMPIV010013724.1:135000-215000 GCA_024509875.1 Oreohelix idahoensis | reverse complement strand
TTATGCCATACGCCTAGTAAACAACTGTAGTCGGTGTCGGAGTATTTGCATTGTCCTGTCCATCATTTCCATATTGATGATCTCGTAACAAAAAGTTAAGATGAAAGTAGTCCCATACGGGATACTACCGTAGGTAGTCAAGTGTTAGAGACTTCACTATACTAAGTCCAGCATCGGCAGGTGAGGAGACCAGTTGCCGTCCTCGATGTCTTTTCCTTCCTTAACTCATGAGCAAAGTCAAGTACCCAATTACATCTCGGTAAACTGCAGCATGTCGATACCGTGAATCGAACCCAGTTCCTTTGACGCGAGAGACCAGCGCTCTAATCACTCTGCCAATCGAATGCTTGATCTTGTAATACCATTTCAGTTCTTTGACTGTGCGCAAGGACATATTTAGGAAAGTTTGATATTTCTGGTTGTCGTTTTTGTTGTTCTCCATGTTGTAGAGCCGTGCAGTAGTACGACATTTGAGTGGACAATTTTTATTTTTGTGTGATATTTGACCTCTTGTGATTTGCATATTCTTAGATTAATCAACAGATCCACCAACTGCAGTAACTACGCATCATTAGATTGTAATGGCAATATATCTAGAATAGGGAATCTCAACCGGGGTTCCGCGAGAGGTCGCTAGAGGTTCCAGGAGAGATCCTGACTGAAAAATACAGAGATTTTTTTCAGTCTTGTATAAAACTGTCTTCGGCTATATTTTTATCCATATTGCTTTGGCCTTGGATTTTTAGTAGCTTTACTATACAACATTGTCAATAAATTTTCATGTTGTAAATAACATTAATTAACATTATTATTGGTTATTATATTTACAACTACTAATCACGCTGACACCGTTATCTATAGATATAATAATTTTTATGCAGGTGTTCCATGAGACCTGAAAATTATTTCAAAGTTTCCTTTAGGATTAAACGGTTGAGAAAAGCTGGTCTTTAATATAAGGATCGTGCAAAGACTCTCCTTAACGGGACAGTTTAATAAACAGGAACTAGAAACAGCGCAATTACACGAAAGTTCAGGGTTGGGATACCATAGATCCCTAGCCACCTGTCGAAACTGACCACGACTGAGGGACGTTAACATCAAAGACACTATGGAGACTGAGAGCCGGGAAGCCCAATAGATCGCCTTTGATAACACCGCTTACGGAAGATGGAGAGGAAAGTATGTGTACGCTATTTTCACTTATGGAATTGTCGGACGAGCTTCGCGCCAAAATTTAACATGTTTGAATGAAATCAGACGTTACAACATGGTCTCTTTAAGTGGAAGGAAAGAGGAGGGCGGGAACCAAGAATGACCCCATTCCTCAGTTTACAGTTATATAAAAAAAAAAAAAGGTAAAGGATCCCGTTACATGCCCATTGAGACATATTGGGAATATGGTATTAGGCCCATATGTTCTTGACCATCGGCACACTAGGGGTGATGTGGTCAGCTTCACGCCGGATGGTTTAGTGTTAATGTGAAAAAAAAAAAAAATCACTTTTTCGGAAAGTTCTGGTATGCAATGTGGGGCAGAAACAATTCATTTTGACGTGCGAAGCGAATGCTAATATATTCCACCAAGAGCGGGTAGGGTGAATCACTATTTTTCTCTTTGTCTGGTAATATGATTCCTTTTTTTTTTAAAGGAATGATTTGTATATGTTTTGCACACAAAAGTATTACGTGGTGATTTCCAATTTTGTATGCAGTTGGCATACGGCTGTGCAGTTTTTCATTATCTTTGCCAGGAGTATTTCATTCACGTGAAAGCCTATATTTGGTTGCTTTCTCGTAGGGAACATGTTTTCCCAATGTGAATCCACAAATCGAGAAGTGCTTTGTATCCTGACAGTGGTTGTGTATGAAATGTTGTTATCTCTGAAAATGATGTATTAATAAGTAGGTATTTTTTACAGTACAGCGTCAGTTAATTTTATTTAATTGATCTACCTTTTACCGGGAAAAAAGAGAAGGTAAAGGATCCCGTTACACGCCCATTGAGGCATATTGGGAATATGGTGTTAGGTCCATATTTTCTTGACCAACTTCACACTTGACCTTCCCAGAGTTACTCTGGTACCCGTTTCATGAGGCTGGGTCGACCCCGGAGCCGTTTGCGGTCTAAAAAATCCTATCTCAACTGGGGATCGAACCATGGACCACCGAGCTAGGAAGCCAGTGCACTAACCACCGCGGCTCCCCTAGTGGTAGTAGTAGTAGTAGTAGTAGTAGTAGTAGTAGTAGTAGTATATATTTTCCCCACGATTAACGATGCTTTATCCTCATTCCCAGGGAAACTCACGAGCTTACTTACAACAATTCAATTTAAACATAAGCCGCATGAGAAAGGAACGCGACCTTTTTTTTATTTTACGTGAACCTAACTTTAGGTAAAATATAATTAATTTAGTTTTAATTGTCCATCGCTTAGTATTACATAAAGGTTACACTTATTCCAGATACCGAAGTACTCTAATACCTGATAACAGACACGATTTTTGTCAAGGTATATCTTTTAGAGTGATCAGTGTTTCTAAAGTAGACACCCATAGCTTCTGGGTTGCCGGCCGCTGGGCTACGTAGATAATGTTGTAGAAGGGACGGACAATTCCTTTCCAAATATATAAACACTGTTACAAGATAGGACAAATAATATTTTAAAAAACAACAACAAAAAACAAACTGCAACCAAGTAACAAAACATTGATCGTCAAATGGTGCACCAACTACTGCCCACTTTAGGAACGGAGGTAGGACAGAGCAAAGTACGTAAGGGAATCTACTTTTGATGCACGTTTCTCGAACCCCTAATGGCGGCCATCATACAATATAATACAGCTATAATAGCGGCTCTGACTACCACATCCGTCCGTTTGTATTAACTTCTCCTCATTTTCTTCTTTAGTTTCCTAAAGCAAGACTGGGTCACCGAGGCAAACCGGCGAATTCCAAGCGTAAGCGACACGCCAATTAGTGGTACTTATTGGAATATATGTCCCCTGTAATAACTGTCACATGACAACATCCCAGGTTCGCAGCATGCCGCTCGCACGCAGTGACGTCCCTTTTCCCCCTAACTGCCAGTAAAGTCATTTCTTTGTTCAGCGGACATCGGTTTATTCCAATTTTTCACATGAACAAGCACTCCGTCTGCACTTTTTCGGGAGGGCACGAGATGTGATGTGCTGGTGCGGTGAGGCGCGACTGATGGATATGTTTCTGTCCTTGTGAATGACGCAAAGAGAAATGAAAAGAAGTTGTATGAATGAGGCAAATTTTAGAGTAGGATTCATGATTGATGAAATCTTACATGTGTAAAATTAATGTGGTCTACCTATGTACGTTTAGTATTATTGTGTGATGTGTGCATATAAGTAAGCTAAGAAGATTGTGTGGTGTATTGTTGGTTCGAGGCAATTACTTACAACACGTGGAAGTAAGAAACTAATCGAAGGCATCTCGAACTGTACAGGGAAGGAACAAATGTATTGCACCCTTAGGTCATTCACGGACAGACTACCAAGTAACAGTGATTGGTGGAATTTTAGTACGATGAACTTCCAACGAATAATACATATTTTCAAGTAACAAACCAAACAAGTAAAAAAAAAAGGAGCAGAACCAGGTATTTAACTGTCATTTATTTTACAGGAACCTAAAAACAAGGGCGATGAGATAGAGAACTAATTAGGAATTACAACAAAGAACGAAAGAAACAAAAATAGAACGGGTAATCTGCAGTAACAGAATGTGCCTCCTGGGGGAAAAAAAAAATTTCTGAAGTAAATAGAATGTAACTGTCTTAAAGATAATGAAAGCAAGGAGTCGCCTGGGATTGTAATTGTAAGCAGAAAGTTTGGCATAAGTTAGGACCGCTAGAACAACGGGGAACAATCTGATACTCCAAGATAGGGGTCGGCTACTGGTAGATCTTGATCTGTTAGTTGATCCAAAGAGTTCGCTTGGTAGAGTTGTAGGTGACGGAAGTAGGGAGGGGGGGGGGGGGGGAAGAAAGGAAATTAGAACTTAGGTAAACTTTGGAATATCCCCATCTCGCGGGCAGTTAAAAACGCGGTGTCCCCAAGTTTTGAGGTGCTTTCCCAACATTCTCAGTGAAAACCCACAAGTTAACCTACTGAAATTCAATTTATTCGCAAAGCTACATAAAATATAGAGCGATCTTTTCTCATAACTGAGATTAACGTTTGGTAAAATATGATTTATTTTGAGTGTTCCAACGCTCTGTCTATTGGATTGCAGGAAGCAAAGCAGATCATGTGGCAGAGTGAAAAGTTAAACAAAGGATGCGCTTATTCCAAATTCCAGATGTCGTTAACCTGAAAACAGACATGATTTTATTAAGGTAGATCTTTAGAGAGCTCAGTGTTTCTAAGTAGATTCCCACAGATCCAGGGTGGTCTACTGCTGTTCTAAGATATGGAAAATGACGAAGGCCTAAAGCACCTGTGTCTGAGTGGGGGAGAATTCCAAATACACAGACAGCTACGTAAATCTTTAACGATACCTCAGAAAACTTGCAGCACAAAGAGTGATGATGGACATTTGAAATGATGGCTTGAAAAGTCAGTGAGCACACGATGGCATCGAAGCAGGAACAAAAACAGAAAATCAATAAATACGAGGGTAAGTCAGTAAGTAAGTTACAAATGGTTATGAAAAAAAAAAAAAAATGAGATACGAACTTGAACACCATGTATTATTGCACTTACATTTCCCCTTTTTTTCTCAACATAATCTCCACCAACATTGATACACTTATCCCATCGCTGTATTAGTGCTTTGAAACCTGCAGCATAGAAGTGCGTGCTCTGCTGTCTCAGCCACATTTGCACCTCACGTTTAACCTCTGCATCACCCGCTAAATGTTTACCGCCAAGGTGAGCTTTTAATGATTCAGGTTGGTAGTGATGCACCCATGATTTATCCCCAGTAACAATCCTGTTCAGCATGTCTTCTCCTTCATCTGCGTACCGAGACAGATGTTCCAAGGACAGTCCCATTCGGTTCATTTTGTGTTCCTCAGTCAGTTGTCTGGGCACCCACCGTGAGCACACTTTCCGAAAATTCAAATGGTCATGCATTATGGTGTAGGCTAAGCGACAAACACTCCACAGCGTAAAGAGGAAAAATTTCCTTATGACTATCCTTTGCGGGAAGTCCTTTTGCCTCCAAAAAAAAAAAAAACCGCTCAACAGCACGCTATTCTTCGTTTGTACACTCCACGAGCACGGTCGCCATTTTTATCTGCTCTGCGCATGCGCATGCGACACCTAGCAGTCTGCTACCTAAGCTAACCATAAAGCTGGATGATACTGTCGCCTAATGACACCTTTAGCAACTACCAATTAAATTGTTCAGCTTCCCCATATCAGTTTGTAACCTACTTACTGACTTCCCCTCGAAAATATTAGACAAACATAAAGGTATGTTTTCAGGCACTCGTAGGAAATAAAGAAGTAGAACACTAGGCAACAGAAAAACAACAGACGTGAGTGGCTTACCCAGGACTCGAACCCAGGACCTTCCGTGCTACAACCCCGCCTAGCTATGCAAGCGAATCACACTATCCTCCCTGCCATCTCGGCATCACTAACAAAATGATGCTTCGATGACGGGAAGGTCCTGGGTTCGAGTCCTGGGTAAGCCTCTCACGTCTGTTGTTTTTCTGTTGTCTAGTATTCTACTTCTTTATTTCTTACGAGTGCCTGAAAACATAACTTTATGTTTGTCTAATATTTATTTACTGTTTACAGGCCTCGGGTTTCCCTTCCTCATGTGTTATAACAGAAAATCAACTTCGTCTTGTATCAGAAAGATTTCACAAAGGTTTTTATCCCAGCAAGCTAACATCAGTCGTCACGGCTACGTCATGTGTTTGTGGAAAAGCCCCCTAATCAAAATGTTGAACGTCTAAATACACTGACACGAGTAAACTTTATCTAATGTTTCGTAACAGGCAACTTGTCTTGAGATTAGGTGTAGGATATTGACCAATGAAGCATTTTCAAGATTCTTATTTGGTCGTAAAACTGAGCCCGTCTTACACAGACGACCACATTGCACGGTACGGCCACTTGTGGATATATAAAAACTACAATAACTGCTGTAAGACTTATAAGACTATTTGATAAACGAAAATAACTGAAAAGGGAAGACTAATTAATTAAAATAATGGACATCGAATTCGTCGACTATGAAAAGGCATTCGACAAGTTTAGAGAGACTCACTTTCGAAACTGATGAGAGTTTATAGAGTTCCCCTTAAGTAGAATTCTCCACGAAAGACAACTTACTGTGTCTTTTGAGATAAGAACTGGAGTGCGGCAGGGATGCCATATGTCTCTGTTTTTCATTTTACTGGCTGTTGACATGATTGTTGAACACAAGAACGTCAGCAAACGGAAAATGGAATTACATGAACTCTGCCAAACAGCTTGCCGTTCTAAATTTTGGTGACTGCTTGGTACTTCTGTCCCACAACCGTAACCAAACAAAATTGGAATGCTTGATCAGAGGGCACATAATTTGTTATTAAAAAGTAAAATATTATGAGAATAAAAATGCGACCAACGAAGCCAGATTGCACTGCAGTATAATCCTTACGAGATGTGGAATCATACATTGATCTTGACAGCAGTACAGCAGGAGGTGGAAGAGCAGATAATTTTATTAAAATAAGAATACAGAAGACATGAGGAGCTTCTGCTGGATTTGGTCATATTTTAAAATTATAAGAAATAAAAAACATAACATAAAAAATAAGAACGTTCACCTCAAATGTCAAATCAGCCATATTCTATGGCTTTGAGCCAAGGAGACGTACAAAATAACGACTAGAAATATACACTTTCACAAATAGGTGCTTGCAAAAAACAGTAGTACTGACATGGTATGACTAAGTCACTAATGTGTCATTATTGGAAAGTGAAATAAGATGTAAGGTGATGCTGACGCTGAGATAGGACACACCGTGAGAAAACCAGATGACATCATTACATGGCAGCCTCTGTTCTGGAACCCCCAGAGTAAGAGAAATAGAATGGAGACCAAAAACACATGGAGAAGAGAACTGGAGACAGGCATGAAAGGAATAAAGGAGACATTAAACGGATGGCACTGGAGAGAAAACTATTGGCTGGAGGAGGCTTGTGTTCTACACGGAGCTAAAATATACTGATGGTCATGATGATAACCTCGGCATATGATAGGGCAGATTGTACTTAGAAAATACATTAACGATTATGAACTATTTTTTTTTAAAAACTTTTGCCTCGTTTTGGCGAGGCGCGTCCCGTTCAACCAAGTCAGTTATATTAGGGCGCATGTCCAAATATCAAAGACCCTTAGGTGTAAGATTATATTATGAACTAATACATGGATGATCTAGGCAGCAACATTGACAAACAATACACATATACATATATATAAGAAAAGGTGGTGGGGGAGAGGGCTTTCAGAGAGCCACCTTAGCGCTGTGGTTAATGCACTGGCTCCCTAGCTCAGTGATTCATGGTTCGATCCCCAGTTGAGTTGGGATTTTTTAGACCGCAAACGGCTCCGGGGTCGACCCAACCTCATGAATTGGGTACCAGAGCAACTCTCGGAAGGTTAACGGCGACCAGCGTGATGCTGACCACATCACCCTTAGTGTGCCATATGGTCAAGAAAATATGGGCCTAACACCATATTCCCAATATGCCTCAATTGGCATGTAACGGGATCCTACCACCCTCCTCCTTTCAAGGCATTAGGACATATATGTATATTAAAAGAAATTAAGTTTAAATGAAAACAAATAAAGCGGGTCCCCATGCATGAAGTCTGCACCAAACAATCAAATGTTGCATGCACCTATGGCTTATGTGGCAATTTGATTTACATGATGCGGTTGCCAGTCCTATGGAAAACCTCACATTAGTCGCCTTGTACGACATGCCTGATGGGGCAGTAGACTTATTCTGTCTTTGTCTCTTCAGAAACCTCGTAAAAATAGACTAAGAAAACTAGACGGGGTCCTGCGATGAACGAGCGCCAAGGCCTTATAGCTCTATCTTTTCCTACTTCTCTCGTATTTTATTTTCTCCCACATTTGTGCTCTTTCATCCCACATTTGCTATTTCATTGTTTTGATTACTCGTGACCGGTATCTAGAGAACCGCATTTGTTCTTTCATCGGTGGTAAAATAAAGTCTTTTGATTGAGTCCCCATACCTGACATCATCGTTTGAAGTCCACATTGCATCGGGATAAATCTGGTGAAAACACATCTGGTCATCCAAATCAGACATCTGGGCATTATACAATTTCTGTGGAATGTTGTTATCTTTGTTGCTCGGCCGCTGTCCATACAAGCGACGGGTCACCACATTGGACGCCCAGCTTGGCCAGATGAAAACGTCTCATGCTGTTTAAACCAACCGGCATGTAAATCAATAGACAGCGCCACAGACGGGACATGTTAGCATGCTGGCAACAATGGACGGAGGTAACAAAGAGTGCCGCCAACACACGGAGAGATAGACAATCAGAGAGTAATATGACAGCACTTTTGCATTGGCCAGCCAATTATCTCAATACCTGTTTGTCAGGCAGGCCAGGCAACAAAAGTTGGTCGCGAATTACCCCACCCACTTTTGGACTGACAGGGGACAAGAGCGATCCTGGGAATGAGTGACCAGAGGGTCTCTTAGGTATTGGTTGTATATGGACGGAGTTGTACGTCACCGTCCAAGGAACCCACATTGGACTTCTAGAGATATAATATACCGCGTAGCTCGCTAGAGAGGGGAGTCGAGTTTTTACATTGTGAGGTAGAGATTAAATCCCTAAAACGCCTAGCCTAAATACACATGTTTATTCAGAGTGGATAATAATTCATTTCTGTGGTGAATTGTGTTCTTAAAGGATTTTGCGAAGGGAAAAGAAGTTCATCAGAAGTCTGAGTCTACACGCAACGTGTCTGACGTCTAACCAGAAATAAGTTATCAAAAAACGGACATTTGGCTAGCAGAATTCGCCATAGGACATCTTTCATTCCTCGATTAAAAAGGAATATTTTCTCACCACAATTCAGAAGGTGGACGCAGCATTTTTCGTCACCATATATTGCTGGCTCACAAGTTCAATACATAGTTATCACAAGTTCAAATCACTCTAAAGCTTATTATCTGAAGTCAAGCTAAAGAGCTCAAAAGTGGAATCTCATATTTATACCAAGTGCAACACACTCTTAAGCGCTTTCTATGAAGCAGACTCTAAAGCATATTTTATGAATCACGACTACATACGCAAGATAATGAGTCTACATATCACTAACAGTTCGGGAAGATATCCAGTCTGGCCAGTACCCTCGAGAGATTAGACAACAGACTTTTTTTCATATGACAGCTATTAACTGTTGATCAACACTACAGAGCAATACTCAAACAGTGAAGGAATATATATATATATATATATATATTCCTTCACTGTTTGATTATCTCTCTGTAGTGTTGATCAACAGTTAATAGCTGTCATATGAGAAAAAAAAGTCTGTTGTCTAATCTCTCGAGGGTACTGGCCAGACTGGATATCTTCACGAATCGGTAGTGATATGTAGACATATATATATAATATATATATATATATATAATATATATATATATATATATATATATATATATATATATATATATATATATATATATATATATATATATATATATATATATATATATATATATATATATATATATATCGTCAAAGTTCTCAGTACGACAACAGTTTTCATCAGAACGTCCTCGGCTTAGAGATACCCCACTCGACATAACGTAAGACAACTTGGGACATTTTATGTATACATGTGAATCATCGTATCCATGAGAAGCATTTAGAGACACATGGGCTGTGTAGATTACACATTGCCACAGAAACTACCGCTGCTAGAAAATGTGACTTCTTGGTGCAGGCTTCCTGTAAGAGGACCAGTTGCACACGTAGTTGCCGTGTGGTCAATGTCACCAGTATCTGTGTTTCTGTCAATATGGTTCGTTGTCTAGCGGTTCCTGGTTTACGGGCTTCGAACATCAACATAGGAACGGGCTTCTAAACAAGCCAACAGTAAATACTATGACCATAACTCCTTGCTGAACATGACGACATTTATTTGCAAACATTGAAGTAAACACATTCCGATATCTTTATAGCATCATTCTCAAATAGGCCTACAACTGGATACTATAGTACTTCCAGTACACTCATGAATTCCCTTACAGGGTATAAACACTATACCAGTGTGGAACTGATGACAAGAACGAGACAAGTGGCTGTGAAACAAGAGGTGATAAAACAACTCTGGTATTAGGTAGGGTACACACTGAGGAAACCTGTTGTCAGCATTACAAGGCAATCCTTGTTCTATAATCGCCCCAAGTAAGAGATGTAAAGGAAGACCGAACAGCAAATGGAGAAGGAGACAGGAGACAGACAAGCAAGAAATGAAACATAGAAAAACGGATGGCACAGGAGCACTGCGCATGACTTTGTTGAAGACCTAAACTTCTTTGGGAGCTAAAAGATAACTATGGTGATGATGATGATGCTGATGATGGTGATGATGAAATGAGGAAGAGAAATAGTAACAGCAGCAATGGTAGTAGCAGTAGTGATAGTGGTATAAGAAATGTAAAAGTAGTAGTAGCGATAGCAATAGTAGTGGTGATAGCAGTAGTAGTTGTAATAACAGCAGCAGCAGTAGAATTTGCAGTAATAGTAATTACTAGTACAGTAGTAATAGTAACAGCAGTTGTAGTGATAGTAGTAGTTGTTGTTGTTATTGTTGTTGTTGTTACAGTAATAGTAATTATTGTATTATGACGACTACTAATACTAGTAATAGTAGCGATAGTAATAACATTATAAGTAGTAGTAATAGAAATTACAGTACCCACTACAACAATTACTAGTAATAGTAGAGGTGGTAGCAGTTGCTATTGTTACTAGTGGCTGTGTAGCTGTAGCAGTAGTAATTGTTTGCATTCCTGAAACCCAATACATAACATCACTGTTATATTTAGTGTTAACGGTCTCAACTATAACTATTACCTACAAAAAAACTGTTAGAGTAAACAGACTGGAACACGTTGCCATGTTCCCAGGCGGGAACAACAATGGAAATCAGCAGGCCATATCTCCCACGTCTGTGTTATCATTCACATTTTTCATACGAGTATAATCCTGACCACTTTAAGCACAGTTACGATCCGGAAGTATGCTTCATAGCCCACTGTACGCCTGTTATCATTTCCGTTCCTACACCTTTGCCATCTTTTTCTTTAAGTGTCTAGGGCGACCAGTGTAAGTGATCACGCCTCTGCATAACTTTTTGTCTATAGTTCTGTTTATCAATTCTGTTGTTGCTTTTATTTTATATGTCATGGTGTTAAACTGTTCAGTATCTTACCACTAATAATAATAAACCAAACCACGAGGCCTTTTTTTTTTTTTATTTGGTCATGCCACCTAATATAATCCACGACCCCTGTGTCTAGGTTGAACGGGGAGGGCCTCGGGAGGCAAAATTCTATTATAACCAACAATAACAAAAATTTCAGAATTTTCTTTCTGCGTTGTCCTTTGTCTTTGTTTAATTAATTGTGCCTGTTGACACAATCAGCCACCATCTTCTCATACCATACTGAAGGAGTGTGGATTGATTCCTTCTAATGTATGTAATGAGTTTCCTTTGCTTCTTTTTCTTCAGTCCTTTAAAGTTCCTTATGGCACACAGGTCATCAACTAACACACTCCACCACCTTCCTGTCTTGTGCCACCCTTGTAAGGCTTTACCACCTTTTTTTATCCATTGCGTGTATGTCTTCATTCATCTTGTCCATGTAGGTTTTTATCTTCGGTTACATCTCTTAACCTGGGGATTTCAGACCAGGGACTACCTTGTAAGATATCAGACGATTTTCTCCATGTGTATCCAGTTCAACGCCATTATCTTCTCCTCACATGTGTCTGCATCGTAATTTCCTTTGCACACTGATATAATTCATACATCCTTGTTACTGCGGCAACACACACAAAGAAAGGGCTGATAATGTATAACTAAAATCTTTTGTTTTTGCATTTTTCGGGACAATTCAGAGGAAGTAGAAATGGTGGAAGAAAGCACAAATCTCTTAGTGCCTACAACCGGAGATGAAAGTGGGAAGGAAGTGTAAAAAGACGGACAGCAAAATGGTATTCCAGAACTTGATAAATGGTAATGAAACTTCTAGGGGTGGGCGGTGGCCAGTCTGCCACAAAGCACTGCCAACCGATGAGACAGAATATGTTTAAAGTATATTACAGGAAACATGCACACCATCATAGCTGGCAGACGCTGGAGCTAGGTTGGCCATGTCCTCAGAAGAGACCCCGATGCCATCACAAGAACAGCTATGCTATGGACCCCTGAAGGAAAACGAAAGAGAGGCCGACCAAAAACAACTTGGCGGAGGACTGTGGAGGCTGAGATGCAAAGAATGAACCAGAGTTGGGGGACTGTACGAAGGATGGCCGCCGACCGAGCAAAGTGGAATCAATTTGTTGTTGCCCTACAAGACGCCACCAGGCGTAATGGCCACTGACTGCTTTGACGGTCGGCGGCTAAGGATCAAAGAAGAAGAAGACAGGAAACCTTCAAAATGCAGACGATACTTGATAAATTCTACTGAAGTCTGAGAATTAGTGGTCTGGTCAGTTTTCTTTGTTTCTCCTCCCGTTTGGCTTTGGTCTGTCATAAATGTCTATATTGGACTTCGCTTCTTTCCGGGCGGATGCGCGTGTATCATCTCCAAAATGTGCCTCAATTATCCTATTTACTGTACTTGTACTAATGAAATTATTGGACAGTGGAGGCCTTCATTACTATTTAGCATGTCTGTGTTATTCTTATCTGGACTAGTAGAGTACACGGAAAGTCAGCAGGATGTCCAGAGCATTAAAGATAGCCTTATAATTAAATGCGTTGGCATTTTGATGTTACCGCATCTTCCGTTTGCGAATGTGTTCAATGGCATACCCGGTCTGTGAAGACAACTGTTTTGGGTTTTGTAGCGGCCATATAGTGAAGGATACGCTGAGAATGATGCATACAGTACAGCTAAATGAATTCTGGTCAGCATTTTAGGTTGAGTTGAAGAATATAAACTCATCAAAGAGATGACTTTAACATCTATCGGGCATTCTGTGTTCAGCCATCATCATGATTATCGTCATACTCCTGTTGTGCTCCTTAAGGAGCATGCAGCCCCTACCGCATCTGTTGCCTGGCAGGAAGTCTGAGGTGTATAGACCATTTCATGCACTCTTACAGTAGGTGGTATGTGTACCTCTTTGTTTTACATAATGTGGAAGCTTTACATAATGATGAACTTAGCATCATGCACTGTCTCACATTACTCGTCTCTAAGGACATTCCTGAGGGTGCATTGATCTTATTATTTCTTCGTCCATTCAGAGACTTACTTTTACTGTGGCCTGTGAGACAGATATGTCTAGATTTTAAATCCACTCTGTGTAGCTATTGGTGGCTATTTCAACTATGAATACTGAGTTCACAAAATGGACCACCAGATTCTCCCTATTCTCTGTTTTCAGAAATTGTTAGCACTGATCTGCAGCGCTACACTGGATTAGATCTTATTCCGCTCAATGAAAACACAAAAAGGCTTGGCATTTTGCACTGTCCAGCATCTCCTGTGTTGAGATGGTACACGTGATATTAAACACGTGGTCGTAGTTCACGAAGCACACTTATCCAACATACGCACCTCTCAGGGTTTCTCTGCCCAAATCCCAGGTCGCACTTGATGAGCTCTTTATGAGCTGAAACCTTCAGGCGGCTATAAACTTGACATTTGCGACTTGTTTATCCAAATTTTACCGCCTGTGAAGCAGTTTAAAAAAAAATACTTCCAGATTTATGTGTAAATGAATATGGACTTTAAAATTATTTTGTTCCGGTTATGAAGACGGTATATTTATTATAGTTTAGACCTGTCGTGTGGTGCGTATTGGGGCAACTACGACAGTAGTTTTTGCCAGGAATAGCCTATGAGATATTAGGTAGAAGGTCTCTAGAAATTGGCTCGTTAAGAAAGAATAAAGACCTATTGGAGATAGGGACAGGAAGACATGAATGCGAATGCTTTCCACTGGACCGTGTTTTCTAATTAATTATGGAAAGAGTTCTGTTTCCCCACGACCTTAGCTTCTGCCCTTAGATCCCGTAACAGAAAAATCCCCCAACCTCATCTGAGAAGAGAAATGTTCCTATATGTGAATATGTAACACCGACAGCACGAGTGATACATTAACAAACTAGATAATGATCAAACGATTGTTGGGTTTATTAATTAAATATCTACACATATAGGGATAGTAATGGTTAGAACGTGATAGTGGTAAAAGACGATTCACACAAAACACACAGATGAGATATTAAAATTGCAGTTAATTAAGTAGTAGTTAATTAAGAATGAACTGGTGTAAAGCGAAATGATGATGATGTTATATGATACGTGTTACCAAAATGGTGAGTAATCTACACAGCCCATGTGTCTCTAAATGCTTCTCATGGATACGATGATTCACATGTATACATAAAATGTCCCAAGTTGTCTTACGTTATGTCGAGTGGGGTATCTCTAAGCCGAGGACGTTCTGATGAAAACTGTTGTCGTACTGAGAACTTTGACGATATATATATATATATATATATATATATATATATATATATATATATATATATATATATATATATATATATATATATATATATATATATATATATATATATATATATATATATATATATATATATATATATATATATATATATATATATATATATATATATATATATATATATGTCTACATATCACTAACAGTTCGGGAAGATATCCAGTCTGACCAGTACCCTCGGGAGATTAGACAACAGACCTTTTGTTCATATGACAGCTATTAACTGTTGATCAACACTACAGAGATATACTCAAACAGTGAAGGAATATCTATGTATATTCCTTCACTGTTTGAGTATATCTCTGTAGTGTTGATCAACAGTTAATAGCTGTCATATGAACAAAAGGTCTGTTGTCTAATCTCTCGGGTACTGGCCAGACTGGATATCTTCCCGAACTGTTAGTGATATGTAGACTCATTATCTTGCGTATGTAGTCGTGATTCATAAAATATGCTTTAGAGTCTGCTTCATAGAAAGCGCTTAAGAGTGTGTTGCACTTGGTATAAATATGAGATTCCACTTTTGAGCTCTTTAGCTTGACTTCAGATAATAAGCTTTAGAGTGATTTGAACTTGTGATAACTATGTATTGAACTTGTGAGCCAGCAATATATGGTGACGAAAAATGCTGCGTCCACCTTCTGAATTGTGGTGAGAAAATATTCCTTTTTAATCGAGGAATGAAAGATGTCCTATGGCGAATTCTGCTAGCCAAATGTCCGTTTTTTGATAACTTATTTCTGGTTAGACGTCAGACACGTTGCGTGTAGACTCAGACTTCTGATGAACTTCTTTTCCCTTCGCAAAATCCTTTAAGAACACAATTCACCACAGAAATGAATTATTATCCACTCTGAATAAACATGTGTATTTAGGCTAGGCGTTTTAGGGATTTAATCTCTACCTCACAATGTAAAAACTGGACTCCCCTCTCTAGCGAGCTACGCGGTATATTATATCTCTAGAAGTCCAATGTGGGTTCCTTGGACCGGTGACGTACAACTCCGTCCATACAACCAATACCTAAGAGACCCTCTGGTCACTCATTCCCAGGATCGCTCTTGTCCCCTGTCAGTCCAAAAGTGGGTGGGGTAATTCGCGACCAACTTTTGTTGCCTGGCCTGCCTGACAAACAGGTATTGAGATAATTGGCTGGCCAATGCAAAAGTGCTGTCATATTACTCTCTGATTGTCTATCTCTCCGTGTGTTGGCGGCACTCTTTGTTACCTCCGTCCATTGTTGCCAGCATGCTAACATGTCCCGTCTGTGGCGCTGTCTATTGATTTACATGCCGGTTGGTTTAAACAGCATGAGACGTTTTCATCTGGCCAAGCTGGGCGTCCAATGTGGTGACCCGTCGCTTGTATGGACAGCGGCCGAGCAACAAAGATAACAACATTCCACAGAAATTGTATAATGCCCAGATGTCTGATTTGGATGACCAGATGTGTTTTCACCAGATTTATCCCGATGCAATGTGGACTTCAAACGATGATGTCAGGTATGGGGACTCAATCAAAAGACTTTATTTTACCACCGATGAAAGAACAAATGCGGTTCTCTAGATACCGGTCACGAGTAATCAAAACAATGAAATAGCAAATGTGGGATGAAAGAGCACAAATGTGGGAGAAAATAAAATACGAGAGAAGTAGGAAAAGATAGAGCTATAAGGCCTTGGCGCTCGTTCATCGCAGGACCCCGTCTAGTTTTCTTAGTCTATTTTTACGAGGTTTCTGAAGAGACAAAGACAGAATAAGTCTACTGCCCCATCAGGCATGTCGTACAAGGCGACTAATGTGAGGTTTTCTATAGGACTGGCAACCGCATCATGTAAATCAAATTGCCACATAAGCCATAGGTGCATGCAACATTTGATTGTTTGGTGCAGACTTCATGCATGGGGACCCGCTTTATTTGTTTTCATTTAAACTTAATTTCTTTTAATATACATATATGTCCTAATGCCTTGAAAGGAGGAGGGTGGTAGGATCCCGTTACATGCCAATTGAGGCATATTGGGAATATGGTGTTAGGCCCATATTTTCTTGACCATATGGCACACTAAGGGTGATGTGGTCAGCATCACGCTGGTCGCCGTTAACCTTCCGAGAGTTGCTCTGGTACCCAATTCATGAGGTTGGGTCGACCCCGGAGCCGTTTGCGGTCTAAAAAATCCCAACTCAACTGGGGATCGAACCATGAATCACTGAGCTAGGGAGCCAGTGCATTAACCACAGCGCTAAGGTGGCTCTCTGAAAGCCCTCTCCCCCACCACCTTTTCTTATATATATGTATATGTGTATTGTTTGTCAATGTTGCTGCCTAGATCATCCATGTATTAGTTCATAATATAATCTTACACCTAAGGGTCTTTGATATTTGGACATGCGCCCTAATATAACTGACTTGGTTGAACGGGACGCGCCTCGCCAAAACGAGGCAAAAGTTTTAAAAAAAAAATAGTTCATAATCGTTAATGTATTTTCTAAGTACAATCTGCCCTATCATATGCCGAGGTTATCATCATGACCATCAGTATATTTTAGCTCCGTGTAGAACACAAGCCTCCTCCAGCCAATAGTTTTCTCTCCAGTGCCATCCGTTTAATGTCTCCTTTATTCCTTTTATGCCTGTCTCCAGTTCTCTTCTCCATGTGTTTTTGGTCTCCATTCTATTTCTCTTACTCTGGGGGTTCCAGAACAGAGGCTGCCATGTAATGATGTCATCTGGTTTTCTCACGGTGTGTCCTATCTCAGCGTCAGCATCACCTTACATCTTATTTCACTTTCCAATAATGACACATTAGTGACTTAGTCATACCATGTCAGTACTACTGTTTTTTGCAAGCACCTATTTGTGAAAGTGTATATTTCTAGTCGTTATTTTGTACGTCTCCTTGGCTCAAAGCCATAGAATATGGCTGATTTGACATTTGAGGTGAACGTTCTTATTTTTTATGTTATGTTTTTTATTTCTTATAATTTTAAAATATGACCCAATCCAGCAGAAGCTCCTCATGTCTTCTGTATTCTTATTTTAATAAAATTATCTGCTCTTCCACCTCCTGCTGTACTGCTGTCAAGATCAATGTATGATTCCACATCTCGTAAGGATTATACTGCAGTGCAATCTGGCTTCGTTGGTCGCATTTATTCTCATAATATTTTACTTTTTAATAACAAATTATGTGCCCTCTGATCAAGCATTCCAATTTTGTTTGGTTACGGTTGTGGGACAGAAGTACCAAGCAGTCACCAAAATTTAGAACGGCAAGCTGTTTGGCAGAGTTCATGTAATTCCATTTTCCGTTTGCTGACGTTCTTGTGTTCAACAATCATGTCAACAGCCAGTAAAATGAAAAACAGAGACATATGGCATCCCTGCCGCACTCCAGTTCTTATCTCAAAAGACACAGTAAGTTGTCTTTCGTGGAGAATTCTACTTAAGGGGAACTCTATAAACTCTCATCAGTTTCGAAAGTGATTCTCTCTAAACTTGTCGAATGCCTTTTCATAGTCGACGAATTCGATGTCCATTATTTTAATTAATTAGTCTTCCCTTTTCAGTTATTTTCGTTTATCAAATAGTCTTATAAGTCTTACAGCAGTTATTGTAGTTTTTATATATCCACAAGTGGCCGTACCGTGCAATGTGGTCGTCTGTGTAAGACGGGCTCAGTTTTACGACCAAATAAGAATCTTGAAAATGCTTCATTGGTCAATATCCTACACCTAATCTCAAGACAAGTTGCCTGTTACGAAACATTAGATAAAGTTTACTCGTGTCAGTGTATTTAGACGTTCAACATTTTGATTAGGGGGCTTTTCCACAAACACATGACGTAGCCGTGACGACTGATGTTAGCTTGCTGGGATAAAAACCTTTGTGAAATCTTTCTGATATAAGACGAAGTTGATTTTCTGTTATAACACATGAGGAAGGGAAACCCGAGGCCTGTAAACAGTAAATAAATATTAGACAAACATAAAGTTATGTTTTCAGGCACTCGTAAGAAATAAAGAAGTAGAATACTAGACAACAGAAAAACAACAGACGTGAGTGGCTTACCCAGGACTCGAACCCAGGACCTTCCCGTCATCGAAGCATCATTTTGTTGGTGATGCCGAGATGGCAGGGAGGATAGTGTGATTCGCTTGCATAGCTAGGCGGGGTTGTAGCACGGAAGGTCCTGGGTTCGAGTCCTGGGTAAGCCACTCACGTCTGTTGTTTTTCTGTTGCCTAGTGTTCTACTTCTTTATTTCCTACGAGTGCCTGAAAACATACCTTTATGTTTGTCTAATATTTTCGAGGGGAAGTCAGTAAGTAGGTTACAAACTGATATGGGGAAGCTGAACAATTTAATTGGTAGTTGCTAAAGGTGTCATTAGGCGACAGTATCATCCAGCTTTATGGTTAGCTTAGGTAGCAGACTGCTAGGTGTCGCATGCGCATGCGCAGAGCAGATAAAAATGGCGACCGTGCTCGTGGAGTGTACAAACGAAGAATAGCGTGCTGTTGAGCGGTTTTTTTTTTTTTTTGGAGGCAAAAGGACTTCCCGCAAAGGATAGTCATAAGGAAATTTTTCCTCTTTACGCTGTGGAGTGTTTGTCGCTTAGCCTACACCATAATGCATGACCATTTGAATTTTCGGAAAGTGTGCTCACGGTGGGTGCCCAGACAACTGACTGAGGAACACAAAATGAACCGAATGGGACTGTCCTTGGAACATCTGTCTCGGTACGCAGATGAAGGAGAAGACATGCTGAACAGGATTGTTACTGGGGATAAATCATGGGTGCATCACTACCAACCTGAATCATTAAAAGCTCACCTTGGCGGTAAACATTTAGCGGGTGATGCAGAGGTTAAACGTGAGGTGCAAATGTGGCTGAGACAGCAGAGCACGCACTTCTATGCTGCAGGTTTCAAAGCACTAATACAGCGATGGGATAAGTGTATCAATGTTGGTGGAGATTATGTTGAGAAAAAAAGGGGAAATGTAAGTGCAATAATACATGGTGTTCAAGTAAGGGAATTCATGAGTGTACTGGAAGTACTATAGTATCCAGTTGTAGGCCTATTTGAGAATGATGCTATAAAGATATCGGAATGTGTTTACTTCAATGTTTGCAAATAAATGTCGTCATGTTCAGCAAGGAGTTATGGTCATAGTATTTACTGTTGGCTTGTTTAGAAGCCCGTTCCTATGTTGATGTTCGAAGCCCGTAAACCAGGAACCGCTAGACAACGAACCATATTGACAGAAACACAGATACTAGTGACATTGACCACACGGCAACTACGTGTGCAACTGGTCCTCTTACAGGAAGCCTGCACCAAGAAGTCACATTTTCTAGCAGCGGTAGTTTCTGTGGCAATGTGTTTTATTTAATAAGGTTGCCATCCTCATGCACACCCTTATATTAGTTGCCTTGTACGACATGCATGAGGGTGCAGTAATCCCATTCTTTCTTTGTTTCATCAGATACCACCGCTAACTTCACACACGGGTTATCTGCCACTTCTTGGTCGTTGTTTTCACACTTCTCCATGTTTCGGTAGCCTTGACATTTGAGTTGAAGATTGTTATTTTTGTGTTGGATTTCCATATATTTTCCGCTGCAATGAAAGCTCATCTTGAGATTCGTATTTTTATTTTCTCTTCATCTGCTTCATCTTTCTCTTTGATCTGATTCTGACCAGCGTTGTGAAAAGATAAAATGGCACATCTGCCCGGTTATCTTGTGTAATGGGTTAAGCCACAACTCTTACATACTTCTCCAGCTCTCTAATCCTATTTTTCAATAAATAAATCATACACAAAGGTATGTTTCAGGCACTCGTGAGACATAAAGAAGTAGAAGACTAGACAACAGAAAAACAACAGAAGTGATAGGCTTACGGGGAATCGAACCCAGGACCTTTTTGGGCGACACCACCGCCTAGCTACGGGAGCGAATCGTTACTATCCTTTCAATGATCTTTTAGTGCCAAATATCCGACTATTTTAGCCCAGCATGCGCGTATATGCGGTTGCTCTTTTGGCATCCTAATATAATGCTTGAACAAACACTTACTCAATCACAGTATTCTAACCATTGCCTGGTTTCCCCACATTAAAAAAAAAACAACTGCCTCATACTTTTGTTTTTTGTGAGTTACTACTCATAAACAAGCACAGCATTATTATAATTTGAGCTATATCAATACAAACAGCGTATGAGTGGTCGAGCGTCTACATGGCAGAGTGGTCAAGGCAAAGGGTCCAGGTTTCAAACTCCAGTCTACCCAGCTGTAAAAATTGGTACCTGACTGTTCTTGAGTTATGAAAGGGAAAGGCAGGTAAAGGAGGGGAACTCTTCACCCCGTGTCATAAAAGCTGAGATCTGCTATAGGGAAAGTCTCTAACACTTCACTCCTCTACGGCAGCATCTGCTGTGTGACTACCTTTACTTTTGTTTTTTAAATTAAAGAATGATGGGCCCTGACAAGTACAGTTTGTTGTATAGACGTACGGCCATCAGCATAGAGAAGGCCCGACACAGGGCTCATGCATAACCCAGAACAGTGATATCACTTTTTCCAGCTATATAGGCAGCACGTAACAGAACTAGGTAATTTTCCTTTATCGGAGGTAACTTTTGCCTTGTGTAGTTTCCGGAGGTCTGTACTGAGACAAAAGACCGAATAGATAGATCATTGTTCCCTTTAGACATTTCGTAAGAGGGGACTAAAGTGAAGTTGTACTTGGGACTGATAGCCCCTACTTGTAACAACAAATTGTTACAGACACTCGTGCTCCTACTTGTAACAACAAATTGTTACAGACACTAGTGCTCCTACTTGTAACAACAAATTGTTACAGACACTAGTGCTCCTACTTGTAACAACAAATTGTTACAGACATTAGTGCTCCTACTTGTAACAACAAATTGTTACAGACACTAGTGCTGTAAGAACACACTAATGCTTTAGTGCAGGCTTTATTCATGGGGAGGGGTGTTGTGGAGTGGTATCCCAATGCTTCATAAAGGGGAGGAAGGAGGTACCTCGTCATATTGATTATAAAATCATAACAATCATCATCATCATTATCTTCCTTAGCTCTACTTAAGGCACACGGAGCCCACCATTGTAGCTGATTCTCTTGCAGGAAGCCTGCACCAATCATTCACATGCTGTTGCATCGGGGTTTCTGTGGCAATTTGGTTTACGTGATGAGGTTGCCAGCCTCGTGTACAACCTCATATTTGTCGCCACATACGACTTGCCTGTGGGTGAAGTAATCCTATTCTGTGTTATCTCTTCACAGAACCTGGCATACAACACGTGACATATTTCTTATTTAGCCGTGTTGATGTTCTAACTTTTTTCTAAGCTCTTCTCTATGTAGAAAGCCTTGGATGAAGTCAGCGGCCTGGCTTTAGTAAATTCTTTAACACGTGCGTACAAGTGTCTGGCTTGAAGTGTTTTACCAGCCATACAGTAGTACTCAAGCTGGAATTTCACAGTAAACATTCTATTCCCTCTTGTTACTTCCCGCATTTCATTTACTTTTTCATCTTTCCCAACCAGTACTTCACTGACCACACATATTTTACCAAGAGCCGGAAAAAGGCTAGCTCTTTCAAAATGCTCGTTACCTCGTAGCAGTCAGTTAGGACGCTGCTGTAGGGACGAACACAAGATCACAGAAGTCGGGCATGCTTCAAAGAGCTATAGAATGCACAGTAACAGGAAAACAAAAAGAAAGCTTTCGCCGTTAAATTGCAAAATCACACGGAAAGGGAAATCCTTGATTCATCATTTCAAGAAGAAGCCAAGATTGGCCAGAATAATAAGGCTGTGGAAATCGCTGTTATGCCTGCCTAAGCAGTGAAGTAATGTAGTGTCACGGAGTGTTACGACTGCGGTAGACAGTAAAATAACATAAACAGAAAGACAGATTCCACTAAATAAATAAATAACCCACAAAGGTATGTTTCAGGCTCTCGTGAGATATAAAGAAGTAGAGACTATACAACATAAAAACAACAGAAGTGATACGCTTTCCGGGAATCAAACTCAGGACCTTTCGAAAGACACCACCACCTAGCTACGGAAGCGAATCGCGACTATCCTTTCTGTCAGCTAGGCACCACCAGATTCCAGAATACTGGTAGAGTTGCTGTGACATGCACATGCATGGAAGTAAAGGAAAAAGTAGTCATATAGGAGATAAAGCCGTAGAGGAGCAGGGTTAGAGACACTATAGTAGGTCAGCTTTTTGAGGTGGTGTGACCAGTTTCCCTTGCTGTCTTTTTTCCCTAACTCAAGAGCAGTCAGGTATCCACTTACAGCCGCGTAGACTGGAGCGTGACGTTACTTAGTTTCAAACCTGGTAACTTTGTTTCCCGAAGCAAGCGCCGTAACTACTCTATCACTATACGCTCTATATCAAGTAACAAGAACTAGTTTAAAAATTTTTTTTTTTTAAGCTCATACAGTATAATTATTTCCGTCTTAAGTCAGAGTGGTCATTCCGGGGCGCAGTACAAAACTAAGAGGGGTGCGGGCATGAATTCTCCTAAATGTACGCGAGGGCTCAGTTCTTCAAAAACCCACGTACATGAAAGAAGCTATCGAAAATGATTGTGTTACGTTCCAGGCTAGGGTAGAGCGTCGTTTATACACGTTTTTATGCACTAATATTAATGTAAATATGCATTAAAAGTGTAAACATGTTATATGAATATGATATAATAATCACAGAACTGATCAGAGGCTGATTCTGTGTCGATTATTCATCGCAGATGGTCGATTGTTCCTGAAGGCCCTGGATGACTGTCTGGATCGTCTGCTGAATAAGTTAAAACTGAGATTTTGAAAGTGGAGTAACCCTAACGGGCCGAGTCATGAATTCCGCTGGTTGTCGTGCCTTTTTCCTGCTTTCCACCAATATTGGGTTATTTGGGACCACATTATTGTATCAAATTATGTTCATGAAAAATGCGCAATAACTTCCTTAGTATTTATGCTTCAGTGTGTACTTTACCAGACATTACAAATCAGCGTGTTCCATTCATTCCTTTAGCGTGCAATATTTTAAAAATAATTTTGTGGAAAAAAAAAAAATACAATTACAGTTTTGCATATGATTACCGAGCGCAATGCCCAACTCATGTGTAATTGAAATTAGTTCAATCTAGCGCGTGTAAACTGCAAAAGATAGCTAGAAAATATCAAAATTCGCGCCAATGTAACTCGCACAAATAGGAAGTTAAGTGTATATAATGACAGGTGTTACACTACATCTAGTCTCGATCAGACAGGGCTTTCATTTATGAACAAGACTTATTACATGACAAAAACAAATAAACAATATGATTACGTTTCTCTAATGGTGGACTGATATGGCGACATTAGCTGTCTACGGTTGTCATTGTTATAATACTTGAACATTGTTATAATACTTGAACATTGTTATAATACTTGAACATTGTTATAATACTTGAACATTGTTATAATACTTGAACATTGTTATAATACTTGAACATTGTTATAATACTCGAACATTGTTATAATACTCGAACATTGTTATAATACTCGAACATTGTTATAATACTCGAACATTGTTATAATACTCGAACATTGTTATAATACTCGAACATTGTTATAATACTCGAACATTGTTATAATACTCGAACATTGTTATAATACTCGAACATTGTTATAATACTCGAACATTGTTATAATACTCGAACATTGTTATAATACTCGAACATTGTTATAATACTCGAACATTGTTATAATACTCGAACATTGTTATAATACTCGAACATTGTTATAATACTCGAACATTGTTATAATACTTGAACATTGTTATAATACTTGAACATTGTTATAATACTTGAACATTGTTATAATACTTGAACATTGTTATAATACTCGAACATTGTTATAATACTCGAACATTGTTATAATACTCGAACATTGTTATAATACTCCAACATTGTTATAATACTCCAACATTGTTATAATACTCCAACATTGTTATAATACTCCAACATTGTTATAATACTTGAACATTGTTATAATACTTGAACATTGTTATAATACTTGAACATTGTTATAATACTCGAACATTGTTATAATACTTGAACATTGTTATAATACTCCATCATTGTTATAATACTCGAACATTGTTATAATACTCCAACATTGTTATAATACTTGAACATTGTTATAATACTCCAACATTGTTATAATACTCCAACATTGTTATAATACTCCAACATTGTTATAATACTTGAAATCCGCCTATCCTGATGGCACCCTATCCCATGTGTCCTGGTTCTGAGACAGAAAACGTTTCCTCCAGGAACCGAAAAATAATAAATTTAATAACGGTAACAATAATGGTTATGATATCTGTAATTAGAGTAATGTTAATTAAGAAAAAAAGCCAAGTGGAATAAATTAATTAATCATAAGAATAATGGATGAAACATTTTGAATATTTAATGAACAAATATTAAAGAAAACTATAAAAAACAACAACACACACACACACTAATTAAAAAAATACAAGGGCTAATATAGAATAATACTAATATTGAAAGCAAACCAAAACAAAAAAAACAAAAAAAACAAAAACCAAAAAAAAAATTAACAAATACAGTAAAGCATTAAAAACCCCAACAATATAATACGTATACTGTAAATAATCAAGAAAGATACAACACATTCTGATGTAAATAGCTCATACTAAACAAAATCAGTTATAAATAACACTGTTATGTAAATATGGCACAACGAGAAAAAATAAAGCTAAACTGAATACCCTAATTCTAACAACGCTCGCTTGCAAGAGTAGAGTAGGCTCTTTGTCGAGATGGTGGATATGGAGGGGGCAAATGATTCTCATCTGATGCTATTTCGCTCTACTTCTTGGGGAAAAAATGACAGAACAG
This sequence comes from Oreohelix idahoensis, assembly GCA_024509875.1. Taxonomy (NCBI): domain Eukaryota; kingdom Metazoa; phylum Mollusca; class Gastropoda; order Stylommatophora; family Oreohelicidae; genus Oreohelix; species Oreohelix idahoensis. The sequence goes on along the minus strand of JAMPIV010013724.1, from coordinate 189,245 downwards.
AACAAAAAGAAAAATGGAAAAAAAGAAAGAAATAAACAGAACGGTTTGTTGGTCACATAATACATTCCGCCAGAGCAGGGGAAAAACAATCGATTTTAGAGCAACAGGAAAAACAGAAATAGGGCTAGCTGCTAGCCTCAGTTGGTTTGCCAACTGGACCGATTCTGTGGGCAATGATAAATGACTAATTAAGACAGAAGAAACGATGACCGTAACGCTGAAATACTCTCTTCTCAACACCAATCAATCCAGAACGCAGAATATAGTACTCGGAGGTCAGGCGCTCTTGCTAAAGGCGGTAATGATACAGAACTGTCTGGGACTGGTAGCTCGTCAACGGCTTAGGAAAGTATCCGTTTGGCTGAAAGCTCACAGCACACAGAAGTCTGAGGTCAGCTGCGATGTACTCATTATCATATGTAAACACATAAATACACTATCTGAAAAAAGAGAAATTGTTACCCTATGTGAACGAGACGATCGTAGAATGCCAAGGGGATAAAACCCGAAGCTTTGACTGACAGTTTACATTGCACGAGTTGCAAGACGTCCTCACTTGAGAAGATAACCAGTTTCAAGTAAATCCACGCTGAAGCTGAGATTCATCACAACCAGTTGTCACCAGATCACATGGCAGATGCAGGGTGCCACTAAATTCAAGTACGGATGTCCTCCATCTCTGACACTGTAGACACAGGTACGGGTACAGTGACATTCATGTGTCATTAGGTCCCTTGTGTGAGAACACAGAGGATCACTACAGTGACACAGTTTGTCATTGGGTCTTCTTGTGTTGGGACATGTGGTCTTGACCAAAGCCGGGTTTGGGGTGGGTGCCAATGCGACCTCATGCGAGGAAAAAATATGCGACCTCATGCGAGGAAAAAAAAAAGGATTCGAGATGTCACGAAATCCTACTATCTTTCATCAAGTAAAATGGCTGTGATACCAGAAGGTCATCTCCGTGAACCAAATAATAATAGTAATAACTGAGGTAATAATAATATTAATATTTACACGCACAACTCACCACTCTCACAGCACGAATCATTTTGTTATTTAAAACAAGAAGGTGGAGGGGGAGATAAATTCTGACAAATAATTGCACACTGTTATACACAAGTCATTATTCTCTGCCCAGAAAGTATATTTGAATAAAACAGACTTTCATAAATGGGTGCTCGCATAGAATAGAAGAAGTTAAATGGTATTATGATAGAATCATCAATGTAGAACTGATAACAAGAACCAGACAGGTGCCAGTGGAACAAGAGATGAGAAGAAGACGCTGGCAATAGATAGGATACTTACCGCGGAAACCGGTGATCACATTACAAGGTTGTCCTTGTTTTGAAATCCTCAGAGACAGAAAGAAAAGAGATAAAAAGACATGAAAAGACATAGAGCGGATTGCACATGTCAGAAGGACTTGTTGAGGATTTATGATCCTTGGGAGGCTGAAGTTTACTAAATGAAGGACGAATGTATTTACAGTAGCCTCAAAGTAAACCTTTAGTTAGTTCTCTCTGATAAGCTTCAACTCGTTGCCAGGTAGTCAGCGCGCTGTTGAACCCTCTGGGTGTGATGAAGTAGGTAAAATCCTATATGAAGCTGTCACATGCTCTCGCTCCGCTTTGTTTAAACCGTATAACTGCGGTGATAAAGTTAACACAAATGTGTTTTCTGCAGTGAAACGCAGGTCATGTGAGCATGTCTAAATCAACATAATGAGATCAAGCCAGTATGTTTTTGTCTGCGTGTACAATAGCATGCACGTTTGAGTGTGTGGTTTTTTCGTGACGAACCAGTTAAAGTTCTTGATTCTTGGGTAACGGAGCCAGTTGATTATGTGCTTTCATTCTTGCTGTCTTCAAGTCTATCATCGTCTTTAGGTTCTGCCTTTATGTTTGTTCTGCACGTGTTGCTTGATCTTCGATCCTATTGCCCGTGAGTAGCGCTCAAACTCCAGCTGGCAGACGAATGCTACGAATTAATTGTGAAAAACTAAAAAAAAAAATTAAAAAAAGAAGAAATAAGGAAAGGCATGAAGCGAATGAAAGGCAGCTTTAGAACTGTTTAAAAAAAAATAAAATAATGATAAACATCATCCAACAAAATTGAATCCGTGAAACAAATTTGACACCAGATTACAAAACACTATGGATAAAATGGGAAGAAAAGACATTACAATTTTTATGCGTGACCAAATACAAAGTTTAGGAACAGATTATAACGACTTTGAAGAGAACGTGGAGAAGAACAGACATAGCTTAATGAATGAAAACTGATATTCTTATACAAGTGCTTCGAATTAGCTTCATGTCGGAAGAAGTATGTTTAACATAAATGAAAACATCTCCTTGGAACATGAAAATACCAGATACGCCATTTATACATCACAGATAAAGTGTTACGGCAAAGATCCCACCTCTAAACGGAGAAAGGACACCATTTTTATTATTATTACATCTGCAGCAGAAAAACACAATACCCACCATTTTTGCCTGAAGCACTGTCTGGAAATTTACCTGTGCACAATAATTAAATCTCAGTCCCGATATAATTAAGGAACACCTGTCTTTGGCCGAAAGTTACGCGCCAAGAGGAAAGGATGTTTCTTTATTAGTAAAGAAGAAATGGAAAAACCTTGAATGTATGGCACAGAAGAGGAATTTGGTGAAGCACTATGCTTCTTTGGGAGCGATGAAGGGTAGCGATGAAGATGATGAAATAATGAAGAACAGTCGCAACAGTAGCAGCAGCGGTAATAGTAATAGCCGTAATGATAATGGGAGCAATAGCATGAGTAGCGGTGGCAGTAATGGCAGTAGCAGTTGTTAGTAATAGTAACATCAGTATTAGTTGTAGTAATAGTAATTACAGTACCAACCGTACTACTATTACTACTAATGGTAATAATAGTACTAGTAAATAAGTATAACAATACTAGTACATAAATTGGTAATGATTCTACCAGGGTTTTCTATACTGATGATATCTTTCGTCGTGTTGACAAATCCAAACAAGACTGGACTCCAGCTCCAGGTGCTTCTCATGCTCTGGATTTATATATTGCTAACACTTTACATGACATTAACCAGCTTGCTCTACTCTGTCCCTGTGGATCTAACTTCACGTCTTCTGAATGGCGGGCATTGTCACGCCTTAGAAAACATGATGATATTGTCATCAAACCGGCAGACACGGGAGGTGCAGTGGTAGTTTGGCGTAAGGACTTATACATTCAAGAAGGAGTTACATAGCTCAACAACACGAACTACTCACCTTGTTCTGGTGATGCCACAGTCCGGAATAATCTTACTATTTATAAGACTATCCGTGGTCTTATCCAGGATGATCTTCTTCCTACTATTTCTTTATCTCTTCATATTTTTGACAGTAGTCTAGGTAAGCCTTCCTTTTACATGCTTCCTAATGTGCATAAAATTGATAATCCAGTTAGACCTATTGTGTCAGCCTGCTTTTGTCCCATTGAACGGATCTCTGAATTCCTTGATAGTATTTTCTGGCCCTTAGTCGCCAATCTACGTTCTTATTTGAAGGACGCTACTCATGCTATCTCTACCTTTGATTCGATCAGATTTACGCCTGGCCGTACGTACCGTCTTTTCCTTGTAGATGTTTGTTCGCTTTATACTTCTATTCTACATTCTGATGGACTCAAGGCACTACAATTTTTTCTCGACCAGCATACTGATCTTACTATTAGTACAGGTCCTATTCTTCGCCTTGCTGAGTTAGTTTTTAATCTTAACTCTTTTGAGTTTAATGGCCAATTCTTTAACTAAGTTAGTGGCGTAGCTATGAGTACTAAAATGGACCCTAGTTACGCTTGCCTGTTTATGGGCCACTTTGAGTATTTGGTCTTTCAAAGTTACGATGGACCGATACCTGAGTTTTACCGCCACTATATTGATGATGAGATTGGCATTACAGACATGTCTGAGGTTGACCTCCGTGGTTTTATTTACTATGTTGGTAATTTCTATCCTGCCATCAAATTCACTTCTCAAATTTCTACGACTTTAGTGAACTTTCTTGACCTCACTGTTACAATTGGTCTTACAACTTGTGTCTATTTATTATAAGCCTATTGACGCTCATGGTTTCCTTCTTTATACTTCATCTCACCCTCTTAGCTGTAAACATTCCATTCCCTTTTCTTAACTTCTAAGCTTGCGTCGGTTATGTCAGGATGACGTAGATTTCCATGAGCGAGCTCAAGAGGCTAGAGTTTTTTCGCCGACGTATTTATCCTGAACGTGTTTTATCTGATGCTCTTAATCGCGTCACACACCTCATTCGTCAGATGGCACTCACTACTAAACCTCCTAAATCTGAAGGACTCAAACTTGTTCTAACTTTCTGTCGCGAGAGGGTAGATGGTTATAGAATTTGATCAGATATCCTGGACATAAAGGTGTATCAGATGATACTAGGATAGTGCCAGATAAGAGTCTGGTCTTATGAGTAATACCCCTTCTCTGAAAAGAGTAAGGGTGTATAGACAACAAAGGTAGGGTCAAGCTGTATAAGTTCCCAGAGAAGATGGTAATGTAGTACTCTGAGTCCTTATTTGCTACCTCTCCAGATCCTCCTCTGTTAATATGGTAATTATTACTGTTATTAACTCTGCTAGTTGTAATTATTTAATTAAATTCACCAACAAGGACTGTAACTTAACTTAAAGAATTTAAGTAAGTCTGCTGGTAAATGTTTACAATTTATTAGTACATTTACTCTTGTCTGTTTGAAAAGTTTTAAAAGAAATCATATTACAACATTAAATAAATAATAAAATGTTCAACAAAGTCTTTCACTGAATTAAGATGTCTATCACTATGGAGAAAGTCTTGCTTGGTTGGTCTCTCTCTGATTAAGTAATATTTGTTAATTTCACAGTTCTGATTGAAGATCTACACTGCTATAGTCATCATAAAATGTTTTATTTTATGTTTGGTGAACTGGGATATGCTGTACAGTTGCCTTTGTGGGCAACTTATCTGAGTCACTGAAGATGGCTCCCTCTGATATTGGATAGAAATGTTTTCTGAAATTCTTCCAAGTGGTATACACGAGATGTCTGGCCCTCTGACATAGACCGGCACTGCATCCGTCGTAACCTCAGTAAGAGATGCCTCTTGTATATTGTTAGGTTTACAGGATAAAACATGAAACGAAGTTGAATGCAATCCCTGTATTTCTCTATCAATATCCCTCTATGACGTAGATGGGGATGACAGACAGTTTCAGACAGAGTGCTAGCAGATGCACAAGATATAACATAGTAGCAACAATCAATTCAGTTCACTGTGATCATAAATTTCTTCTACATCCTTATTTATAATCCTTTTCCCATGATCCGCCTCCCTACAATAATTTTGTCAAGAATAAAACTACTAAGTAATATATCAAACTATACCGTAATCCAATTACTTTCATCCTTCCTTATGTTCCTGGTATGTGTCTCATTCCAGTAAGAAATACTTCTTTAAATACATTTCCAAACTTACAGACACACTTTGGCCATCATTCTCAATTATTTTGAATTTTTCCCAAGGCTGGCTTTGCCACCAGAATTACACACAAGCCTGTAAGTTCACCAGCAACACACTGTAATTTTCTAACACATCTACACACTTCCTATCGTACAGGTGGATTAATTACTATATATATATATATATATATATATATATATATATATATATATATATATATATATATATATATATTCGTTCTTACCCTCAGGCACACACACAGAGGAGCTGTTAATGGCTGTTTAAGGTCTGCTTTCAAGTACAGAAGGCAAATCGCTTCCACTAACACTTGCTTTCTTTTGCCGCTCGTTGTCGCTTTCAAATATTGTGACTGACCTGATTCTGTTAGACACGCACTATATATAGGGTGACCTCGAGCGTCAGAGGTGGGTCCCCCAACGAATGTGTTTTGTGTTCAGAAAATATTGGTAAATTTTGCCTATTGTGCAAATCAGGAAAACTAAGAGTTTATTTATCTAAGTTATTCCTGGAGCGATTTTATTCATCTAAAGTTTAAAATACGCCTATATTATTCTACATATTTCTAGTAAACAACCTTTTTCATTCCTAAATGCATTTTATTCTAAGCGTACGTTACACAGCTAAATAATGGACTAACCTGAGGCTTCGATGCATTCAACTAGAGATCTCTCCCGTCCTATATCATGGTTTGTAAAAGTATTAGTACTTACGGGTAGAGCAATATCCCTCATATCATTTTGGTAGCCTCTTCCAGGTGGTACTTCTTTCATAATGCTGTAGTTAATTGTCCTCCGATACTTGTTTGCACATATTTGGAATTCCATTTTATTTATCCAAGGCTGTAGTAAACACGGCATAACGGAGCGTTCTGATTGGTCTGTGTATCTTGCAGTTCGTTACAATGTATGGCGCGCGGTGTGGTCAGAGTTACGCAGAATACGTGTTGTGATACAGACGTCACTTCATGACACTTTCCATCCTCACTGTTTAGTGGTAAAAAGAATTCTATTTCGTCATCTTCCTATTCTCAACTCTGATCCTGTTACCAGTGAGTTGTTCCGTGATCCCCCAATGGTAGCGTATCGTAGGGATAAGAATTTCAAGGACATTCTTGTACACAGCCGCTTGATGAATACTAGCCCTCCACATTTTGGTACACAGTCTTATCACCGCCCCAGATGTCGTACGTATGCGCATGTGCTCCAGACTCCGACTGTTTCATTTCCGAAAGGCAATTTTATTATCAGTCATTTACATGTGAATCTAGGAATCTTTTTTATGCCATTATCTGTAAATGATGCAACATTACCTATATTAGTGAAACTGGCAGACGTTTGGCAGATAGATTCCGTGAGCACTTAAATGACATTTATCACAGGGCACCTAAACCAGTGGCCCTTCATTTCAATAACCCAGACCATTCCGGTTCCCTCGATGCCATGGTAACCGGTTTACGAGCCTGCTTTTGTGATGACCGTACTCGCTTTTCTCTGGAGAATCGTCTCAGTTTTGAAATGGGTTGCCTTTCTCCTCATGGTCTAAATATCCAAAATCATTTTGCTTAACTCTGTTAGTCATTGGCTTTCCACTATTTTAGACTTCTTGATTTCATCAATCGCTTTTCACGATCTTTCTTATATAAGTTTGTGTTTCGTTTCGTGTCCTATTTGTGTATTTTTATGACGTCACGTTTATTTGTGATTACTAACGCCATTGTATTCACCTCTTCACCGTATCTTTTGCCGAGATTGTCATAGCAGGGCTTCTTGTTTTGTTATTTCATTTTCTGTTTTTAATTTTTGTTGATTCTGCCGCCAACTTTTGTGAAGGATAGGGTTTTCGTATAATTCGTTAGCTCTTTCAAGCCCCCAGCTGAGTTAATTCAGCGAAATTCATATTATTATTATTGTATAGCTCTTTTTAAGTGTATTTAAGAAATTGTCTGTAGTACATTCAAAATGATTAAATCAACTTTAAATTTGTCTTTATACAAGTAACAAATTTAATAATCAATTATGTTTTAACAGTTATAAATATAAATAATTCCTTATAGAAAAAAGTTATCATCATTGGGTGATGTTATGGCGCTAAAATTTGGATAGTTCTCTTGGCAGTTTTTATGTTTCTACTTAGCTGTCAATGAGTTTGTCTGTTCTGCTCCAGCTGATGTTTGGTTCTTTGCAGATGGATGCCTGATTCACACTCGTCACTGGTTACGTTTGAAAGTTGTAGCACGTTCCAAGAAGTGTCATGGAATAACTACCAAGCTGGTCCCGCGTCTCTATGACCCGTCTGATGATGGTGTCTAGCGTCGACTTCAGGCCACCTATACCCTCCCTTGTACCAGAGATAGTACCCACAGTTGGAACCACCGACTAGTGTCACAAAAGAAGAGAACAAATGCCGTCTTGAGTATTGCGTTTCCCTGGCACACACTGATGTTACCCCTCTTTTCACTCCACCATCCCACCTATCTCAGATCTTTACCCTCGATGAGAATTAATCTTAATTCCATTGAGCGAAAACTGTCTTTACATTTAAATTGAATAGATTTATGTTTAATTTTAAATTTGTTGAAAAAGTTAGTAATATAGATTGAATATGTTTTCATTTACATCTACACTGGTTGAAAATGTTAATGATATAATAAGTAAGTACATCATTTCTTTCATCATTCACTTCCTGCTCCATATGGAACTTGGGACTACCTCTGCTTTTAGTTCTCTATGAGAAACTCGCATAAAGCAGTCACCAGCCCTTGCAGTGGTGGTTCATGAAATCATCATTATATACTGAGGTTGCCAGCCTCAAATGACTTGGACATCCACATAGCAATTTTCACATATTAATATTCACATGTCAATATATACATATTATTTAAAGTGTTAATAATGCAGAACATTGAATTATAGATATACAACTTACCCCAAATTGACTTTGGGATCACAGACTTCTGGCTCAGAGATAGTGTTAAGGCAACTTGTTGAAGATGCCTCTTACACATGTTCTGGGGTTGTTACTTTATCAGTAAATTCCCACTTTGACTCCGTGTTTTAAATTCCTCAAATTCCGGTTTTATTTGCTAATAATAGTAGAGTTTTCCTGGGCTTAAGTGCTCAAGAGGCTCAAGCAAGTCCGGTCCAATAAATGAATTATGTTTCTATTCTTAACTCTGGCAGGTCTGGCTGTTTCTTGACCAGTTGAATTTCACAGTGCTTTCAACCGACTAAAGTGTCAAGTTATATTGCAACTTTCGCCCCACTCACGTTGCTGTTTACTATTAGAACATGCTACAATAAGAAATGTGGTTATGTTTACATCTCGAATGCCGGCCAGTAGTTACAATCATGCGTGGTTTTATGGCGTCAATTAAAAAAATGTCCACATAGGAAAATTCTGCATGTTATTTAAAAAGGTCATTTTCCGTATAAGGAGTTGTTATAGCCGTCGATTAGCGGTAATGATACACTACAGCTCCCTACATTATCACAAATAATGTCATTGTAACACTTCTGTCCGGAAGTTATTACAACATTCCGTCTTTCAGGTGCATGTCTGTAATATGACCACAGACGGGTAATTTATCTCCCCGTCCATGTGCAAACACCGACTCTCGTGTAACCATCTGGGCTGTGACTCTTCACGACAGTAAATAGTGAATCACAATCGCCGTATCAGCTAAATAAACCCGGCGCGGCAAAGGTTTGGTGCACGAGAATTGTACCAACATGACTGTCGGTCAATATGGCACCACATGTCTACTCTCTCAGCAGGGATGGTCAGGTAAACAGACAGGACGAATTATTACGGAGAAGAAGTGCAAACAATGACTCTAAAATAACAGTACTGCCGGAGAGGAAATGAGAGCAAACCCAATTATGTCAGTTGTTCATGACATTGCGCGCAGTTACATCGGATGTTTATAAATTATATGACGAATACATACATATTAGCTATCTCTTGTTCATGACATTACGATCAGTTACATCAGATATTTATAAATTACCCTTATTGTACAACCGCAACATACGTACTTTCTCTTGTCGTGTTCATGACATTCAGATAAGTTACATTAGATGTTTATAAATTGCAATGAATGTATAACCACCGCGTACGTGCGTTCTCGTCATGTTCATGACATTCCGATAAGTTAATAAGATGTTTATAAATTACCTTAAGCTTACTACCATAACATACAAACCGACCAAGAGCCTAGCCTTTTGATTTTTCAAGGTTGTGCGAGGTTTCATGATGGCACCCTTTCGCCTTTCTCTACACCCCCCCCCCTCTCGTTTCCGCTCCATGCCGTACTGTATTGTACTCTTACGAGACTCAGTTTAATTCTGGATCACACATAGTTTCCGCTAGGGTACACTGTAGCTTTTGCAGAAGTAAAATAAACTTATGTTTTAAAAAATCTTACGGTACGTCATGAAAAAAATTAATAAATTTAAATTTAAAAAAAAATAGCATAGACACGGAATAACCGACAAACGAATATTTAGTTCTTAGATCTTTTTTTAAACTCCTAAACCATCCAGTTTCTATTGTTCTTTTAAAATGTTAATTGCAAAATATATTTGTGTACGTTTAGGTGACCCCTTCCCCCTCCCAAGACGGCGCCCTATGCGGCCGCACCGCCATAAAGTTGGCCCTCAACAGGCTTGACCGATATCTCGCTGAGCGGGATCTCATTTCCTTTTGTTCAAAAGTTTCTTATTTCTGTTCCATTTCACAGATTTGTGCAGAACCATTCAGACACATCTCTTTATGAACACCAATAAATAGCTATTTCAGATACTTCTGTGCGTGTTTAAAAAAAAATTAATCCATGTTTCCTATATCATCATTGTCACCATTACATTTGAATTTCCTTGTGGAGCAAGTTCTTAACAAACGCACCCCAAAATAAATATACCCCAAACCTTCCTGGTCATGCACCATCTGCTCAAGGTCTTTCCGTGCCCTATTTTTCCCTTTTCTGCCTGTCTCCAGTTCCCTTCCTTATGTTTTTATTCCTCCTTTACCGCATCTTTCCTTCAGCTGATAGTGAAAAGTGCAGGATTAATTTAGCCACTGTTTGCACAGACGCAGTCATCGCAAAAAATAATTAAAGTGTAGCCATCTAGTAGTTAAACTGACGAGAGATGTGAGTTTGGCTAACCCTTCTGGTAGGTGTACAGAACACCATGTCGCGACTAACACATTTTATTCATCGTTCCGGCCAGAGAACTCTAGGTGACGCAAAGAATAACAATATACCGCACTTACCGTGACATCTGCCATTAGAGGGGTCAAAATGATACCGACCTAACTCGAAGAGCCATCAAAACTGAAACTAGGTCTTATTAATATTTGTTGTCTTAAGTTGGAGTGCATGAAGAGTGCTTTGTATCAGGTCTGTCGATGGAAATTCGCTACTGATAAAACCGTATAATGTGCGGGTGGCATTAAAGACACTTATCTGTCGTCTCTCAGTCAAAGCTCTTAAAGAAAAGTATGGTACTTAATGTTATATGTAGAGTTAATCTTCAGCGTTGTCTCAACATGATACCGCTGAGGTACCGTAGTTTCTGCACTCTTTTTAAAGAAAAGGTACAGAACACACGTTTTCCAGTTGCGCCACATCGCCAATACATGTATTAGTATTGTGAACTTAAGAACTTTCGAACTTAGTACACACCTGGTTCTCATTTTTGTGTAAGTGGTCTCAGGCTCGTGAACGAACTGAGGCACCCGAAAGCATCACTGCTAAAATAATGCGTTATTAGTTTACAGGAGGAGAAGACGTCGCGGTGGTTAGAGTGACTCAGTGTATTCCTCTCATGCTTGAACGCGAACACGCTTACACTTAAGTTCACCTTTTGCCGTGGAGGTCTCTGAGCAGAGGAAGAAAGAAAAGGACTACTGATCATTCATACGTGTCGTAAAAGCGACAGAATTAGATTTTGCGCGGTGCTGACAGCCTTATCATGTAAAACAATGTGTTACATAGACCACCACTACAAGAGCGTATGAATGCTATAGCTCAGACTTCTCGCAAGAACACCAGTCAGACTTCTTGCAAGAACACCAGTCAGACTTCTTGCAAGAACACCAGTCAGACTTCTTGCAAGAATACCAGTCAGACTTCTTGCAAGAACACCAGTCAGACTTCTTGCAAGAACACCAGTCAGACTTCTTGCAAGAACACCAGTCAGACTTCTTGCAAGAGCACCAATTGTAATCACCGTTCCATGCTCCATATGGAACGGATAGGGAAATGGTGATTTTCCTCCAATTTAAGTATGTGAATGTGTGCGAGCGCACGCAAAATTTATGTTTTCTGAGAACGTTTACCAGTGCTATCCTACGTTTTAACACATTTGACTATTTCTGATATTCAAGGAACTGTTTCAAATTTTGAAATGGAAATGAAGCAGTAAAAATGATACTTCAACAGCTACACACAAAAATATAAATAACAGTATTCAAATTGTGTTTGCATCTGTGGACAAAAAAAAACAAAAACTCAGTAATAATGTGGATTAATATAAAAAATTTATTGATGAAGGAGCTTGTCGTCAGCCAAGAATAAGTCAAAGATGTCTATCATAGATCAGGACTCCAATTGTTAGTCAAAAGGAGCCGGTAATGTGTATCCGACTTTAAATTCACATATAATGACGTTTACGTTGCACTGATTTGACTTCTGTTGTTCGGTTTTAATCTACATTATTTTCTCCAATTTTATCAAGGAGGTTCATTCCAAAATAATGTTTTTGTCGAACTTAAAACAACCAATATGTAATGCTGCCTCAAGAGCAATAGTAAAAGCTACATTTTCTGAAAAGCGGACAAATAAACTTGCAACTAATATGATTTGAAGAAAGCTGTCGTTTTCATACAAACTGTGGAGACGTATGTTTGGGTTACGTATTGTTGCTTTAATATAAATTGAAAAAAAATGTTTTTCGTTTTGTAATTTTGATGTAAAATAACAATATCTTTAATTGTATTTCATGCTTACATCTTTAGACACAGGCAAACATGCTTATTTTGTTTTGGGGGAATCCATAAAAAAATAAATAAAGTGTCGACACTTTCATTTGCGTTTATTCCCAGAAATTACTTACAAATAATTGTACTTATTTTAGTTATTTACAGCATGCAATTTTTAGTTATACATTTCTGAACTGTTTGTAGTAAACCACATTCTGATGTAAATAAAGCTCACAGTTGAAAAACAAAGTTACGATGAATACTTTAAATTATAATAGAAAATGAGACTGACCAAAATAGATTCTATGACGAGCTGATGGATGAATCTCCTCCCATGTCTTTTAATTTAAAAAAAATTCCCCTTCGAGTTGTCTTCTTGATATACAGTGCCCAAAGGAGTGTTTGTAGTCTATCTGCTACCTTGACAATAAATTACTACTCGATTATTCTTTCCTGCTGCTTCTTCTTTAATCCTTAGCTGCCGACTGACAAAGCAGTCAGTGGCCATCACGCCTGGTGGCGTCTTGTAGGGCAGCAACAAATTGCTTCCACTTTGTTCGGTCGGCGGCGATCTTTCGTACAGTGCCCCAGCTCTAATTCATGCTTTGCATTTCGGTCTCCACAGTTCTCCGCCAAGTTGTTTTTGGTCGTCTACTCTTTTGCTTTTCTTCGGGGATCCATAGCATAGCTGTTCTTGTGATGGCATCGGGATGTCTTCTCAGGACATGGCCAAACCAACTCCAGCGTCTGCCAGCTATGATGGTGTATTCTGTCCTAGCACTGTCATAATGATATAAACGAAAATTGCAATTCATATGCAGGGGCAGACACAATTTCACTGCTAGGGTTACAAACCATGGCCAGAAATGATCTAGCCAAGTAATGGTGGACCATCACGCACGGGGGAATAGCGCAATAGGCTAAAGAGTCGTTCGTGCTTCTGTTTCTACTAAGGGATGTGGGAAAAACAATATCCTAGCTTCTGCCTTAAGACAAAGCTGGGACAGAGTATGCAGCGAAATAAGGGAAACTGGATTTCAAACAAAAAAAAAACTTAAATCAAAAATCAAAAATCAAATTAGAACACGAAAATAGAAACATTTATAAGCTTTCAGTTGCACAGCTTACACCACTTCCAATTGGTTGAGTGGTTACAGCGCTTTCCTCTCGCGGCACAGTTATCGGGTTCCGGGATCGAAACTTAGTAGCGTCACGCGCCACTCTACCCAGCTAAAAATGGGTACCTCACTTTGCTCGTGAGTTTGGGAAGGTAAAGGCAGCGGGGAAGGGAACTGGTGACCCCACCTCATAAAAAAGCTGAACCTAGATTGGTGAAGGCTCTAACACTTCACTCCGTCACGGCAGTTTCTTCTATGGGATTACCTTTATCTTTACCTTTTACAGCGTACCAGCTAATTACCACGTTGGTTTTTCAAACATTCAACGTTAGTTTTCTTCTGTGCGTTGTCAAGTAATGTCGCAAATTTCTTTTTTGAAATATTACTACCATAATAAAGCAGTGATCTTTTTACGAGTAATGGTTCTAGTACAGTATTACTGCATTTATTAGAGTCATTAATGTGGAAATCTGAGGGCGAACGAGGAATAAGAAGTATACTAATGTTGATGAATATTGCAGTCATGTATGTACAGGTATAAACAAAATCACACGGTTATTTGCCACTAAAAGAACTACACAAAAAAAAAAAAAAAGAAAGTGCTGCAGTGTCGTAAATTTGTAAGCGTATAACCCAGCAACTTCAAATCTGGAGCGAAGTGAGTAGCGCCCTTTTGAAACATGGACTGTTTACAGTGCAGCAAACATTACAATAATTTATAATTCAAGTTTTAAAATTTGTCAACAAGCTGCAAACGTCATGTCTTCCTCCTTATCATGCTCATTGTTTTTTTTTATTCTTTTATACTCTTTTCTGTTTTTCTTGTTCTTTTAATCTTCTGCCTTCTTTTTGTCTGATCTTCCCCTTCCTCCTTCTCCGGTTTTTTTGTCTCCTTTTTTCTTCCCCTATTTCCACTGCCTTTTTTTTAAAACTCTGGACTCTTCTATGTCCTCTTATGATTTTTTCTTTCTCATCATCATCATCATCATCATCATCATCATCATCATCATCACCATCACCATCACCATCACCACCACCACCACCACCACCACCACCAGCACCCACCACCCATCACCCACCACCACCACCACCCACCACCACCCACCACCACCCACCACCACCCACCACCACCATCCACCACCACCCACCACCATCCACCACCCATCCACCACCCATCCACCACCCATCCACCATCCATCCATCATCCATCCATCATCCATCCATCATCCATCATCCTGCTTTCTATTCTACTTCTTTTTCTTTCTCCTTGTTTAATTTTTTCGATTCTCTTCCATCAAGGTTTTCGTTTTGCTTTTGTATGTGTGCGCACCATATACACACACGCACATATATATATATATACACACAAACAGGAATACTCGGAGATATTGCGGGTTCGGTTCCAGACCACCACAATAAAGCGAATATCGCAATAAAGCGGGTCATATTCATGTTTTTGGCTTCCCAGTGCAAATTAAAGCTAAAATCATGTTTATACTATGTCTATTATTAAGTGCGCAATAGCGCTAACTCTAAAAAAAAAATGTACTTTAAAATTAAAAATACTTTATTGCTAAAGAAAATGCTAATCTTCATTATCTGAGCCAAAATTTATTGGAAGAAGAAGGCACGTTCTAATAAATATACATAAATAATTTGAAAAAAAAGCGCAACAGCGCAATAAAGCGAAGCGCAATAGAACGAGGTATACCTGTATATACGAGTCGCAAATCTTTAAAGCTTGCTGCTCGTATATATATATATATTGTTGCTGTCATTTTTGACGGAGTCATCTGTCAAGTTATTTGCTTATGTTTTTATCATAAGAATAATTGTGTCTTTACCTGCGATGTCAGGTTGATTAGGGGTTGTCTTCCCTTGTTTATTCATTCATTGTGTTTGACCTTTAGGGTCAAAGGCAGACAGTTCGGGCGTATGCCCGTGGGCAGGTTTTTTTAAGGGGGAGTTGAGTTAGACTTCCGGCAAGCCGGGGAGTATCCTGGTTTCTGAAGGGACGAGAGTCCATTGTGTTTTTCGGGAAGAATCTTCGAAGTGACTGCACTGGCAGTTTTCCCCAGTGAATCTCTGTGCGTTGGAATGACAGCAGAGTTTCTTATATTGTTCTGTGGACTCGGTTACAGGTAATACCGACTTTTTCCATTACTATGCTTTCGGTAGCAGAACATGTTAGAAGATTGCCTAGTCTGTGAACTGCAGCTCACCGGTCCTCCATTTCAGAACTTATATTTTGTGCTCGAGGTAGCCATCCAAGACTATTAGTCTTTATATTGTCCAGAAACCCAGTGACGAAGATATATTGTGGGAACCGCAGATTGGCGGCATATTTATGTCTACAATAAGCATTACTGCAGGGTTGATGGTAACCTGCTTATCAGAAGTATACAGCCGACGTCAGAACGAGGCCTGTGTTTTCGGCTATGATACTACAGCCTGATAATGTGCAATTGGCGGGGAATGCCAAGTTGCACCTATGTGTCAAAGTGATTAAGGTATCTGACGCGTTTAGTCAGTAATCCCAGGGCGACGCCACGAACTGTCCTTATTGAAGAACATTGTATTGACCATGCACGAATATTCAAATGTTTACCAGCTTGCTGAATGCCTAATGCATACCTATCGATTTCCGGTCAGCATGACCTTGTTTACAATGACTGTTCCTGTTGATACCATGTGTGTTCTCGTCAATAAATGTTTTGAAACGTGCCTGCAGTGTCCAAGCATCCTTGACTACTGCATGTGAGTGTATGGGTTGCAGGGTCTACATATATACGAGTCTAAACACATTCGCGCCTTCATTCGCACCCACACTCAGTTCATCATACGCTCGCACTACACACCTAACAACATGTATACTGTCTTGGGCCAGTGATCACCTCAACAAGAGAAAAGTACAGTTACATTTTTGGTGGGCCAGTTACGTGGGCTCTTCTGATACATTTCTTGTGGACAGAGCGAGCAATTAACATTATTGATGACATTAATGTGGTCCAGAAATATACATTTCATGGGGCTATTTGCGTGAGAAGGACAAGTACACATTACATTTCTGATCTGTGGGTCTAAGCTACACACTGGACAGCTGTAACACACATCGCTAATTCTACACTTGCGAGTTTTGGCTACAACAGGACAGAAATAGGTCATCAACTGTTGACCCAGATAAACAGTGCTAGCATTTATGTTATAATGCTGCTTGAACAACAACAGGGCAAGTACTGAAGTTAACATCTAGGCATTTGCTACGTGGACCACAACTGCAAGTCAAGTCCCTTACAGTAAACGGTACCGCTGGTCGTTTACACGTTTCAGTCAACAACAGACTTTTCTACGCCCGAGCATTCAAGCTATATTGTTCGAGGTCAAGTGTTTGTAAACAGTACGTGGAAATTGTAAACATTCTATGTGCAAGTCCTAAGTCGAGAAGGTCATAGTAACTTTTGTTCGTGAATACCACTTTATGCTACAGTGGATTTGACATTCAGTGCGCGCTTGACATTTTGTTTCTGTGTTCGCAAGGAGCAAGTTAGTTACTTTAATATCATGTGTGACTAAGCTTTATTTTGCAACACATTGAATTGATTGCTATTTATGTTAATTGTACTATTGTTGTGTATTTTTCTTGTGTTTTTCTGCGGGTTTTCGGTTGGTGGGTCTTACAGTAAATATGCCACTTAATCGAGGGTTACTGTAAGCGTTCTGTAGGGATTGCAATTTTCTTAATTGAATATTGCTAGCGACTTTTGTTGCTTTTTTTTTTTAGCTGTGACGACATCAGTTAGTGTTGTTTTCGTTATTTTTCCGTTCTTTGATTTTCGACTAATTTTGTTTGTATCTGTTCTTCTCTCATTCCTTCCGTTTATTTCTTTACACCTTTTCGTTTATAACAGTGTTGCGATTTGTCTTGTTTATTTTTCGCGGTCATCATTACACATTTGTGTAACATTTTCTTTACTTTTTGCTGTATTGTTTATTTGACTTCCGCGACCGTTTTCGGTCATTGTTCTGTATTTTTGTCTTTGTATTTATGATTGTACTACATTATTGTCATACACAGTCTACATACATACACTTGGTCATGTATTATTATTATTATTGATAAGGTACACTCTTCATATAGAGATTGTTAATAAAATATTATTATATGAGATATTTATACAAGTTCTTTGATAAAAGACTTGTTATCTTCAAAGATTGAGACAAGGTGAAATACATATTCAAGTTCTTTAAAAAAAAAAAAAAAAAGACTTGTGCCCATAGTGAGTGTGATATAAAGGAATTATTTTCCACAGGTACTCAAGTGATTTTTTGTTACATTATAAACAAGAGGACCATACAAGGTCTTTGTCTAAGACTAAGAGAGTGAAATAAAGTGAAGTGAGTATACAAGTCTAGCATTTCAGACTTGTCTCCCATTGAAGTGGGATAAGGTAATTGTTGAATTTTTCAGGTTACTGATCTCATTAGACAGAATGTCTACATTGGATTTCTTCATCCAGCAAGGGTTGACCCTTGGTAAGTCTGGTAAAGAATTAGAAGAATATTCATCTGCTCAATTCGCCATTGCATTGAAGTCAGAAGAAAAGAAACAAAAAGAGGAAATTAAATTGAAAGCAGAAGCTGAACAAAGGAGAGCAGAAGCTGACCTAAAGAAGCTAGATGCTGAGAATAGAAGATTAGAACTTGAAGAGAAAAGGTATCAAAGAGAAGCTGCTGCAGAGGAGAGAAAACTTCAAGCTGCTGCAGAGGAGAGAAAAGCTCAAGCTGATGAAAGAAAATTCCAGATGGAAATGGAAGACAAAAAACTTCAAGCTTAAGCTGCTGCTGAGGAGAAAAAAACTCCAACTTCAAGCTGCTGCTGAGGCTGAAATTAGAAAAATGGAACATGAGGAAAGAAAACAGAAAATGGAACTTGATGAAAGACTCGCAATTTTGGAGTTAGAGAAATTGAAATTGGCGAGTCCAGGTGCTCATCAAACAACTTCGAGTACGACAAAGGAGTTTGTAAGTAGGATCAAACTACCCCATTTCAATCCTTTAAAGGATGACGTAGCAGATTATCTAGATAGATTCCAATTTTTATGCGATACGCATAACATAAAAAAGGAAAAATATGTTGAACAACTGATGGAATTTTTTACAGGTGACACAGTGACTACTCTTATGACAATAGACGAACATGACAGAACTAATTATGATGTTGTCAGAGCAGCATTGCTAAAAAAATACCAACTAAAAGAAGAAGACTATCGTCTTCGTTTTAGGACAATGTTGCCAGAAAATGGAGTAGATTTCTCTGATTTTGTTACAAAAATACGTCGTACATTTACACGATGGGTTGAGTTGTCTCAGACTGAGAAAACATATGAAGGTCTAATGGACTTATTATTGCGAGATAAGGTTTTGTCATCTGTTAATGATTATTTTCTTGCATTCCTTCATGAGCGTAAGCCTAAAAACTTAAAAGATATGGAGGAATACTGTTGTCAGTATGCCACCGCGCATCCCCATGCTACAGTTAGCAATTCTAAAGTGAAAGAAGGGTTGCCAGCTGCTTCGGCAACACCATATGGCCCTAATTTCAAAAAAAAATTTCAGGGTGCTCAACAAAACTGGAATAGGGGAAGTAATCAGAATTACACTCAGAAGCGGAGTAATCCAACACATGATGGTTCTTCGTCTATGAATTGGAGACAAGATGGTAGTTCTCGTAATTTTAATGGTAATAATCTTAGACACTTTCGCAAGGGTTATCGTAATAATAACCATTCGAGCTTTCGAGATAACCATTCTCGACGTCAAGATTATGACGATGGTGAATTTAGAAACCGGGATTCAAACCGGAATGATGATTACAATAGGCAATATGATAACAATTACAGGGGAAATGATAGTCGAAATAATTACAGGGGAAATGATAATCGAGGCAGACCTAAATTTAACAAAAAAAGACCTTTCCAACAGGCAAACTCTGCACAACAAGAGTTTGATGGAGCCTGTAATACAGTAAATGATAGTGGTAACTCTAGGGCTATCACTGGTTGTGCTTTCGATTTTGGGAGAGCAACTGAATGCCCCCAATGCTTAACATTGTTCGACTCATCGACTGTATCTACTCTAAGTTGTGGTCACCCTCTTCCTGCTCTACCTGCTACAGTTGCGCATGATGGGAGAGGATCTCTCATCTTACATAAAGGTCTAATAAATGATAGGCTAGTCTCAGTACTTTTCGATTCAGGATGTACTACCGTCGGGGTTAGGGAGTCTCTGATAGATCCTTGCTGTGCCACTGGAAAAACAATCAAATGTGTTACATTTGGTGGTACTATGGAAAGTTATCCTACTGCTATTATTAGGATTGACACTCCCTTCTTCACAGGAGATGTCCATGCATGTCTTCTTCCTAATCCTATTGCGGATCTTATAATCGGTCGTATTCATGGGGTTAAGGAATGCACCCCGCAACAAATTTCTAGTTGGGAGGAAAAATACATTCACACGGTCAATGCAGTGGTGACAAGAGCTCAAGCTCTTAATCCCCCAACTTCATCGGATATTAGTAATGAAGCTGATAGCCAAGACGAGCACTTGGTGATTTCCCATGACTCGTTTGTTAAACATCAAGAAGAGGATCCTTCTTTGAAGAAATTCTTCCTTCTTGCAAAGAAAGGGGATCCCAATCAAAATACTAATCACAAATCGTATATTACTATGAAGAATGGTATATTGGTACGGATGGTACAACACTCGGACAAGTCTATGCACTCGCAAATTCTTGTGCCTAAGTGTATGAGAGCCTTAATTCTTCAGCATGCACACGATTCTCAGTGTGCTGGACATATAGGGTTTTCCAGAACTAAAACTAGAGTCCTTGCGTCCTTCTTTTGGCCATTCGTGAATAAAGACATCCGAATTTATTGCCGATCTTGCAAAATTTTTCAAGAGGTCAAGTCTAGAGGTCCGAGACATGCTGCTCCTATTCAGGCTGCAGATATTCCGATTCGGCCGTTTCAGAAAATGGCTATAGACATCATTGGTCCGTTCAAAATTAAGTCAGCCAGAGGACACCAATTTATCCTCACTTGCGTGGACATGTGCACGCGTTGGCCAGAGGCTATTCCTCTGAAGAGCATATCAACTGTCGATATCGCTGATGCTCTTTGGCTCATATTTTCTCGTCTGGGATTCCCCGGAGAAATACTGTCGGACCACGGCACTCAGTTAATTTCGGACGTTATGTCTCAGGTAATGTCTACGCTAGACATTAAAAGGTCTCTCAGTAGTATTTATCATCCAATGTCCAATGGATTGGTAGAACGTCTTAACAGGACACTAAAGAACTTACTTGGCAAGATAACGGAGGATCATCCGGAGGATTGGGACAGGGTTTTACCTGCAGTCCTCTTTGCCTATAGAGAAGTTCCCAACGAGCATACAGGGTTTTCTCCTTTCGAACTTGTCTTTGGTGCGCAACCGCGCGGTCCGATGTTCTTGTTACACGATTTGATAACTTCTGATAATATTGACGATGATACACAATCGTCATATGAATATGTCATTGCTCTTAGAGAAAAGATTATCGAATCGTGCAGGTTAGCAACTTCATCTTCCGAATTTGCGAAAGAAAAAGCTAGGCGATTTGCTAACAAGAAAAGACGCCTACGTCAACTTTGTCCTGGAGACAAAGCATATGTCTTACTTCCCACAAGAGAGAATAGACTTCTCATTTCATGGAAAGGTCCATACACTATAGTCTCCAAAATTTCCGATGTCGACTATATCGTCGATGTGGATGGAAAGCATAAAACCTTCCATATAAATATGCTAACAGAGTTTATTGAACGTCCAGACTATTTGCAGCCTATTTTCCAGGCGATGGACGACTCTCCAGTCCAACATGGTCACATCTCATCCCTGTCCGTCATACAGGATGAGGAAACTATTTTTTCTGACGTTAACTTACCTCTTCCTGCGATTCCACTGAATTCAACGGAATCGTGGAGGGACGTTACAATCTCTTCGAACTTGTCTTTTGAGGAGCAACGTCAAGTATCCTCTACGCTACAATCATATCAGGATGTCTTTACCGACATTCCTGGACACACAGATGTCATAGAACATGACATCATACTTACTGATCGTAATCCGATCAGAGTAAGACCATACCCAATACCTATTCATTTTCAAGCACAAGTCGAGAAAGAATTGGATGAAATGATTCAACTGCAAATAATTGAACCATCCACTTCAGCTTATTCTTCGTCGATAGTTATTGTTCGAAAGAAAGACAATAACATACGTCTTTGCGTTGACTATCGCAAATTAAATCAAGTTACGAAGTTCGATGCTGAACCTATGCCATTATTAGATGATCTACTTATTAGACTTTCTAAAGCTAAATTCTTTACTAAACTAGACTTGTCGAAAGGTTATTGGCAAGTCCCACTGACGGAACATGCCGAACCTCTCACTGCTTTTTCGAAACCTAGGGGTCTGTTTCAATGGAATTTTATGCCTTTCGGGCTTATGAACGCCCCAGCGACTTTCGTGCGCATGATGCGACGAATTCTATCAGATCGTGCAGATGTCATCGCATATTTAGACGACATCTGTCTTTTCAGCGATACTTTGGAAGAACACTATTTGGGTCTAAAGGAATTGCTATCTACTCTACGTGAGCATAGTTTGACTGCAAAACCCTCTAAAGCTTTTGTTGGGTTTAGTGAAATTTCCTTCCTAGGTCATCGAGTTGGTCATGGTCTGTTGAAGACAGAGGACCAAAACATTTCGAAGATATTAAATATCTCGGTTCCGAAGACAAAAAAACAAGTGCGTAGTCTCTTGGGATTGATACAATTCTATGGAAGATTCATTGAGAATCTGTCCTCCATTATGGCACCACTTTCATCGTTATTGAAAAAAGGTTCTCCTAATATGGTGCGTTGGTCCCAGGAATGCCAATCTTCATTGGATCAGGTTAAGAATTTGTTCTCATCTCATCCTATCTTAAGACTACCAACGATTGATAAGACTTTTGTTCTTCGTAGTGATGCCTCTTCCACTGGGATTGGAGCGGCGCTAATGCAGGAATATTCAGGAACTCTGCATCCTGTAATGTATATTTCTAGGAAGCTAAATGCGGCAGAAAGGAATTACTCGGTTTTAGACCGTGAATTGTTGGCTATGGTTTGGTCCATTCTTAAGCTACAAAGGTTTCTTCTGGGCGCGCATTTCTTTATGGAAACCGACCAAAAAGCTCTTACGGCTATGCAAAGTAAGGATTTGAAGAGCTCGAGATATACTCGTTATGCTATTGCTCTTCAGCCTTTCCATTTCACGGTGCGAGCTATCCGTGGTTCGGATAATGTGATGGCGGACATATTGTCCAGACGCCCACATGATTCCAGTTAAATCTTGTGTCCTAGTTTTTCCTGATACACTTTCAGACTTTTGTCTGTCCTTAATATCCTAATATGTTGTAATACAAATGTATTTGGATGATGTTTAGATAATTTAACAAATTTCATTTTGTCCATCCATCAATGATATGTTGCTAATATAGCATTGTAATTCATGACATTTGTATATTGCTATAATTATAGTATTTAGTAATGATTGATATATGATTGGTATTGCCAGCAACTTAGGTTTCTTTAATGGTACCCCCTTAGTTTGTTTGGCTTAAAGGAAATATTTTCTCCTATGTTGGGAGATGATTTGTATCCGCTTCAGACGCTTTGTTTATGCGTCTATTGTACCTGATATTAGGTTCATTTTTTCATGAGCACATAAGTGATACTTGTGCAATCTTGCTCATGGACATATTAAAAAAAAAAAAATTTCATTTTTTTTTTACAGGGGGGTGGTAGTAATATGTTGCTGTCATTTTTGACGGAGTCATCTGTCAAGTTATTTGCTTATGTTTTTATCATAAGAATAATTGTGTCTTTACCTGCGATGTCAGGTTGATTAGGGGTTGTCTTCCCTTGTTTATTCATTCATTGTGTTTGACCTTTAGGGTCAAAGGCAGACAGTTCGGGCGTATGCCCATGGGCAGGTTTTTTAAGGGGGAGTTGAGTTAGACTTCCGGCAAGCGGGGGAGTGTCCTGGTTTCTGAAGGGACGAGAGTCCATTGTGTTTTTCGGGAAGAATCTTCGAAGTGACTGCACTGGCAGTTTTCCCCAGTGAATCTCTGTGCGTTGGAATGACAGCAGAGTTTCTTATATTGTTCTGTGGACTCGGTTACAGGTAATACCGACTTTTTCCATTACTATGCTTTCGGTAGCAGAACATGTTAGAAGATTGCCTAGTCTGTGAACTGCAGCTCACCGGTCCTCCATTTCAGAACTTATATTTTGTGCTCGAGGTAGCCATCCAAGACTATTAGTCTTTATATTGTCCAGAAACCCAGTGACGAAGATATATTGTGGGAACCGCAGATTGGCGGCATATTTATGTCTACAATAAGCATTACTGCAGGGTTGATGGTAACCTGCTTATCAGAAGTATACAGCCGACGTCAGAACGAGGCCTGTGTTTTCGGCTATGATACTACAGTCTGATAATGTGCAATTTGCGGGGAATGCCAAGTTGCACCTGTGTGTCAAAGTGATTAAGGTATCTGACGCGTTTAGTCAGTAATCCCAGGGCGACGCCACGAACTGTCCTTATTGAAGAACATTGTATTGACCATGCACGAATATTCAAATGTTTACCAGCTTGCTGAATGCCTAATGCATACCTATCGATTTCCGGTCAGCATGACCTTGTTTACAATGACTGTTCCTGTTGATACCATGTGTGTTCTCGTCAATAAATGTTTTGAAACGTGCCTGCAGTGTCCAAGCATCCTTGACTACTGCATGTGAGTGTATGGGTTGCAGGGTCTACATATATACGAGCCTAAACACATTCGCGCCTTCATTCGCACCCACACTCAGTTCATCATACGCTCGCACTACACACCTAACAACATGTATACTGTCTTGGGCCAGTGATCACCTCAACAAGAGAAAAGTACAGTTACATATATATATATATATATATATATATATATATATATATATATATATATATATATATATATATATATATATATATATATATATATATATATATATATATATATATATCGCTCAGGAAGGTATTTTTAACACAGAGTCAAACGGCATGTGCAAAACAAAAACCGTTAAACGAAACTAGCCATAACAGTAAACAGCATAGACATTTTTTGTACTTCAGACACCAAGCAGCTTTTTTGTCTATAAATCAAACATTGATGTTAATTTCCTAACCCCGTGTTTATAAACTTAATCAACCGATGGTAAAGATTCTTTAAACAATATCTCCCCAACATATACACCCTCAGCGGCTGGAAATCTTCCTGTTTGAAGTTAAAATTAAGGCCAGTTCTGATTCTAGAAAGTGCTACAAAATTTCGATCAGTCTATATTGGTAGTTCCGTATAAAACTTCGTAGAACTATCCTAGCCACCACCACCACTCTAACCACTTTTGTAGTGAATGCTCACGCCAGAAGCTGATGACAGGTTACACCTGTTAAGCTTCACTATAATGAGGTCGTTGGCCTTCGAGTTCAGAATATAAAAAAAAACTGAAACAAATAATCCGTTCGTTTTCTTTCTTTTTTGTACCTCTTCTTCTTTGATCTACTGCATATGCTGTAACGTATTGGATTTAAGGTTGATTACTGGTCTCCGATCACGTGCAAGCATTTCGGCAGGTGTGCTGTCATGTTGTGTTTCATTCAGATGTCTGTCACGCGCTCAGTCCTTCCGTGTCATCATTTTTTCTTCAATGCATTTTCCTTGTTGCTCCGTATGGAGCACTGAGCCCCCATTGCAGCTGGACCCCTTGCAGAAAGCACGCATAAAACATTCACATCCATTTACACCAGTGCTTTCTAAGCATTTCGTAATTATGTTCTTGATGCCTTCCATTTTTAGGTTTTCTACCCGTGGCGGTGAAAGATCGAGTTTGATCCCCACAAGGTGTCCAAACTATTTTATGTGTGTTAATATATTCATTCGCATGTGCTGCTACTACACTCGCCATAATCTCTTGCATTTTAACCTTGTCTTTTCACTTTTATGCCTCTGTTCGCAAACACCTGATGTCGTAAGTGATGATTTCTTGCTTATTCTGATTGCTAGTTATATGGGGTGCTTGAAACATCTCTCACCGGTTCTACATTTTTATGTCCTGGCATCTATCTATTGAAAATACATAAAATAAATGCCAGATCAAAGAGCCACGACTGTCATTTGACATTTAACTAATAAGTTATATATCTTTTTTCACAATGCATTCAAGTATAAATGTCTGACATAATGGTATTCTCGCTTATAAATATCTCGCATTGTAATATTCTCAAACATAAATAAAAATATTCTCACATAAAACTATTCTTACATTTAAACATTCTTACAGATAAATATGCACATCCTCAAAAGAGACCCTGATACCATCACCAGAACTGCCATGCTATGGACTCCAGAAGGAAAGCGAAAGCGAGGCCGTCAAAAACTACCTGACGGAGAACTGTGGTGGCGGGGATGCAGAGCATGAGCTGGTTCACCACACGAGGGATGACTGCCGACATCAGATGAACATCAGGCCCGGAGGATGTTAGCACGCCTGGATGAACTAGTCAGCTGGCGCAGAATGAGCTTTAAACCCAAGAAGTCGAGAAGCCTATCAGTCAGGAAAGGGAAGATAGCAGAGGACATATTCATAGTTTCCAACCAAAGAATCCCTACTGTCATTGAGGAACCTGTTAAAAGTCTTGGCAGGGTGTAGGATACCTCATTAAAAGACTCGAAGGCAGTGCAACAGACAATAGAAATGGCAGACAGAGGGCTACAGATCATAGACCAAAGCAGACTCCTGGGAAAGTCCAAACTGTGGTGCCTCCAGTTCATATTGATACCGAAGTTGCAGTGGCCACTGCTTATATATGAAATAAGCACAAGTACAGTGGAAGCTATAGAGAAGAAGGTCAACAAGTTCATGAGAAAGTGGCTAGGGGTACCACCAGGTCTGCCAGATGTAGCACTGTACTGCAAAAAGTCAAAACTTCTGCTTCCTGTCAAGTCAGTTGTTGAAGAGTACAAAGTTGGAAAGGCAAGGCTTGCAATGATGCTATGCGAGTCAGCTGATTACGTGGTTAAGTCCATTCAGCCCACACTGAAAACGGGAAGGAAGTGGAGAGTGGAAGAAGCTGTTGATGCTGCCCAAGAGTCACTCAAACTGAGGGAGGTAATCGGATACACACAAACGAATAGACGGGGATTTGGTCATGGAGACATCCGCTGGGGGTCCAAGGCATCAAGCAGGGAGCGCAGAGACATGGTAGTTCAGAAGATACGAGGAGCCGAGAATGATAAGAGGTTGCAAAAAGCAATGCAGCAGGTCCAACAAGGCCAATGGATTACATGGGAAGGAGCCCTGCAGAGGTCCTTGACATGGAATGATATATGGCATATGGCACCTCTTAGGCTCAGCTTCGTTGTTAGATCAATGTATGACCTGCTGCCGTCGGCCACCAACCTTGTGAAATGGGGAAAGTCGGATGATGAGCAGTGCCCCATGTGCCAAGGGAGGCAGACACTCGAACACGTGCTCTCAGCGTGAAGGGTGTCATTAGGGCAAGGGCGATACACTTGGCGCCATAACAAAGTGCTAAATGAGCTTGCTGCGACAATAGATCTGGCAAGGATGAAGGCGAATATCAAACCCAGGCCGAGCACCGCAAATACATACTTTCTGAGGGCAGGAAAGTCAGCACACCCCAAACCGAGTAATCCTGGTAGCAGTTTACCCTCTCTTCTTGAATGTGCAAACGACTGGGAGATGGCGGTAGACCTACCTGGACGAGGGGCATATCCAGAGAGTATCAGAAAATCGCGGAGACGGCCGGATATAGTGCTTCATTCTTCAGGAACGCTTCAGGTCATACTAATTGAACTAACCGTGCCATTTGAATCCAGATTAGACGAGCAACATTCGTTCAAAGCGGCAAAGTATAGTGATCTGGCCGCGGATTTGAGACACGATGGGTTCACTGCAAGGGTCATGGCTGTTAAAGTGGGCGCAAGAGGGCTTGTGGCTGCATCAGTGTACGGGCTGTGACTGAGGGGCAACAGGCGGTTTATATTATAGGGGTGTCAGTGTCAGAATTTCAGTGGCGAACGCGCAGTGGTTAGACTCGTCGGCTTCGCGATGGTGTCTCAGTGTGTGCGACGGAACGAACGGAATATTTTGTCTTCTCTTTGTTACTTTCACAATCGCATCCACGGCTGGCGGAGTTGTGGATTAAAGTTGCTACCATAAGTGAAATGGGTTCATTTTCGATACAAGACAACAGGAGGCTGAGACGCTTGGGAGTCATGACCCAAGTGGGCCCGCGTCCCTTAGAGTGTAAAGGAGTATATCGGGCCGAAACACTTGTCGGATGGGGGGACTGCTTCTGATGATCAGATTGCTTCCTGTTGTATCGCTCTGTAAAGAGTTTCCTATCATTGCCTATACGACGTCACCAGGCATGATGGTCACTGATTGCTTTGTCAGTCAGCGGTCAAGGACCAACGACAGAGGACAGATAAATATAACATAGTCACATATAAATTTAAATATCTCACATATAAATTTAAATATCTCACATATAACTTTAAATATTTCACATATAAATTTAAACATCCCACATATAAATTTAAATATCTCACATATAAATATCTGACACATAAATAGAAATATTCTGTTCCTACAGGCAGATATCGTGTGTTAGTAGCACAGCCCTGTAGCATAACGGTTAATTCAAAGTCATTCAAACGGTAGGAGGAATTTTCATCCGATGTTTGAGCTCGCTGTGCGATGTTGAGTATGACATTGTGTGATGTTGAGAATGACATTTGTAAGTTATCCTTGGTGTTCTGTGCATGCATACGTACCTGCACACGCAACTCTTGTCATTTTTTAAATATTTATATATTTTTAATATTTTATTGTAACACAGGAAATACGATTAATTTAGATGTAAAAACGATACACAGGTAGAATTTCTAATTAACTTGCGACAATATGCAATAAGCGTTCGATTGACAGAGTTGTTAGATCGCTGATCTCTCGCGGCAAAGGTGCCGAGTTCGATTCATGGTATCCACACGCTCCACTCTATCATCCCGCCTCTCGATGCTGGACTTAGTATAGTGAAGTCTCTAACACTTCTCTCCCTACGTCAGTATGTGCTGTGGGACTACCTTCAGCTTTACAATATGTAATAGATAATTAAGCAGCAATTAACATGGGAATTACCAAATGGTCGGGACAGAAACCAGATAGACCACATCATGATTAACGGTAGATGGAGACATGCATTACAAGATGTGAAAGTAAGAAGAGTAGCAGATGTGGGAAGTGATCACCATTTAATAGTAGCAAAGCTGAAAGTGAAACTAAGAAGGGCTGGACCAACTGTAACTACACAGAAAAGGTTTGACATCAGCAAATTGAAGGACCCCCTTACCAGAAAAGCTTTTGCGGCTGACATAAAGAAACGATATCAATTTGCCAAAAGTCAGGAAAAGACATTGACTGATGATATAGACCAGAAATTCCAAACCATTTCAACAATATATAAGGAAAGCAGCAAATCGTGCTTGGGATTCCAGGAAAGGAAGAAGCAAGACTGGATAACACCAGAAACATTAAACACCATAACACCGAGAAAGGAAATGAAAAGAAAGAAAACAGAAGCGAAGTCCCCCAGGTTAAAGCAACTATATAGCGAACAGTACAGACAGCTGGACAAGGAAGTTAAACGCCAAATCCGAGCCAACAAAAGGAATTTCCTAGACGATCTTGCAAGACAGGCACAAGAGGCAGCACTGAGAAATGAACAAAGCACAGTGTACAAAATAACTAAATTCATCAGCGGAAAACGAGGTGCAAACAACATTACATTAGTAAGAGATAACCAAGGAAACCTCATCACGACAGCAGAGGGACAGGAAACAAGATGGGCAGAGCACTTCAGAAAAACTCTGAACAAGGAACCACCAGAGACACAATTGAATGTTCCTGAGGCTGAAAACAATCTAGATGTAAATACAGACATTCCACGAAAAGAAGAAATCATCACAGCAATCAAAGGGTTAAAGAACGGAAAAGCTCCTGGCCATGATAACTTAAATGCAGAGCTATTTAAGGCAGACCCTGAGCTAGCAGCAGAACTATTAGAACCACTATTTGCACAAGTCTGGAAAACTGGGACAACACCATCAGAGTGGAACAAAGGAATAATTGTCAAATTGCCCAAGAAGGGAGATTTTGCAGACTGCAATAATTGGAGAGGAATCACTCTTCTCACAGTTCCCAGCAAAATACTAGGCAGGATAATTATACAGAGAATTTCAAAAGCAGTAGACCACAAACTGAGGAAAGAACAAGCAGGATTTAGAAAGAACAGAAGATGTGTAGATCATATATTTATTCTCAGGAACATTATAGAGCAGTGCTCAGAATGGCAAAGACCGCTGTACATTAATTTCGTTGATTTTGAAAAGGCTTTTGACAGCATATATAGGGACAGCTTATGGAAAATACGGAGGGCTTATGGAATTCCAAGCTGCATAGTGTCAATCATAAAAAGCCTCTATGCCAACTTTACATGTGAGTGTGGGCAAGACGGAGTACGACAGGGATGCCCCTTATCAACCACTCTATTTTTAACCGTCATAGACTGTGTGATGCGCCAGACAACAGAGGGCAGTCCAAGAGGAATTAGATAGACTACATTTTCTACATTGGAAGATCTGGAATATGCAGATGACATTGCACTACTAGCACATTCACATCAACACATCCAGGAAAAAACGGATAGACTTAATAAGTATAGCCAGCAGGTGGGCTTGAACATCAATTTAAAGAAGTCAGAGGTCATGACGCTCAATGTGAGCAACCCTGAGCACATATCAGTAAGGAATCAGCAACTGGTACAGACAGACACCTTCACACACTTAGGATGCATAGTAACACCAGACGGCGGGGCAGGCAAAGACATCAACATCAGAGTGAATAAAGCAAGAACAGCCTTTTTTAGCCTAGACAACATCTGGAAGTCCTCTCAATACAGCACAAGCACAAAATTAAGATTATATCAGAGCTGTGTTCTTTCTGTGCTTCTCTATGGTGCGGAATGCTTTAAAGTTACAGAGAAGGAAATGTCAAAATTGTCCTCTTTTCACACAATATGCCTAAGAAAAACTCACCGAATCTTTTGGCCGAATACCATCACCAACTAAGATCTGCTTACTCGGAGCAAGGAAGAGAACATGCACACCATCATAGCTGGCAGACGCTGGAGCTGGTTTGGCCATGTCCTCAGAAGAGACCCCGATGCCATCACAAGAACAGCTATGTTTTGGACCCCTGAAGGAAAACGAAAGATAGACCGACCAAAAACAACCTGGCGGAGGACTGTGGAGGCTGAGATGCAAAGAATGAACCAGAGTTGGGGCACTCTACGAAGGATGGCCACCGATCAAGCAAAGTGGAATCAATTTGTTGTTGCCCTACAAGACGCCACTAGGCGTGATGGCCACTGACTGATTTGACAGTCGGCGGCTAAGGATCAAAGAAGAATAATTAAGCAGCGTGTTGGCATTTAGATAATCGCAGGAGATGACATTATTATTTTTTAATTTAAAAAAAAGAAGTGCCTCGTTTTGGCGAGGAGCGCGCAGTTCAACCTAGACGCAAGGGCAGTCGGTTATATTAGGGCGCATATAAATAATATAAAAGTCCTCGTGGTCGGAAGTAATATGTTATCTAAAAATTATGTACACAATATATTCTAATCGTAACCCATCAATTAAGACCAAAGTTGTGCGCCATAACAAAGAATGAGTGGGAAGGCAGTAAATATAAGCTGACGCTTCAGTCAGTCAATACTACTGTGAGAAATCGCTTGCCAAGACAACACCAGACTTGCCAGTAATTATAATCAGATTTCCATCTATCAGACCGGACAACTTTTATTTGAGAATTTAGGACTGACTTACATAGCCCTGGAAATCTCTTTCATATTAGATAAGGAAAACCGGAATATCTGAGGAAACTGAAACACACGGAGTCAGAGAGGGAATCTATTGCTAAAACAACGACACACCAGACGCGTGTAAGAGGCCGATTCAAGTCTCTTTTATTCATCTGAGCAAAACGTCTGTGAGCCAGGATTGGCGTAAGTTGTCATCTTACATTGTATATTTTATTGCGCTAAAGTCATTTGTGAACTCAGCGTATAGAATGATGATTTCATGAACCACCACTGCCAAGGGCTGGTGATTGCTTAATTGCAAGTTTCGTTAAGAGAACTAAACGCATAAAGAGTATCTGCCTGTGTTTACTTACACAAGCGTACTTTTTCGTCCCGCCTCTTTTCTTTGAACATAAGCAAACGAAATGTTTACAAACTTTCGTGACCTGCTCGTCATAACAGGTAGCGAATCAGGTTTGTTTACCTCGTCTTCTCACGCGAGCTTTTCTGTCAATCATACGATACCTGACAGACCGCACGTGAAAAACACGTGTAACAGAAGTAACGGCTTTTTTAAGTCTCCGGAAAGGGGAGTTAACGCTTTGATGTCGAGTCGCGGGCAAAAATCTCGAGAAGCCCGTTACACGTATACGTCTTTTGATGACGGTCGAAAAACGCCGACGAAAGACTGGCCGTAAGCCTTTATCTTGTAACTCTGTTTCTGATTCTGTTACACACGGTAGCGCGAAATTAACAACATCTATAGATCAGAGAAATATGACGATATATAAAATGTCTTTTCTTAAACCTGCTATCAGTTGTCACTCAGAATTTTTGGATAGTCTAAGCACGCAGTTCTAGAACCATTATTGTGAAAAATGTGTTATTTGCATTCGTGGGGATTTTTCATTCTGATTTTCTGGTAATATAAACTAGTGCTTACGTGTTTAAAAGTGTTAGCTTTTACCAATTAAAAGTGTTAGCTTTTCCCAATTAAAAGTGTTAGCTTTTACCGTTATAATTCACTTACATTTTCTAGCTATTAAAACTAGTGAAATAAAATAACGCGTAGCTATTTCATACCAGATGTTCAGTTATAATGTTACTTTACACGACACGTTTTCTCACACAAGAAGAGACGGTTTTGGCTGACTGGTTTATATGCTAGGCGCGACTGATAGCGATAGAAAAGAAGTCACGCTTTATTTCATTGTGCGTATTTATTATAAGTGCCTATTATTGTAATACCATACGATGACTAACAGACGCCGACAATTTAATAGCTATTAAAGACAGGCTCCACAACCCCCCCCCTCCCCCCGGATATCCAGCCAGCAGAAGAAGAGCTACAAATTAACGGTGAAAGACCAACGAAGGAAGAAATAAAGAAAGCCATAAAGCTTCTAAGAGATGGAAAAGCGTCTGGATCTGATGGCATTCCAGCAGAGGCCATCAAAGCAGATATCGACACGGCTACAGAGATGTTATATAAATTACTTGGTAAAGTCTGGGAAAAGGAAGAGATACCAGCAGAATGGAAGGGAGGATATCTGGTTAAGTTGCCTATGAAGGGAAATTTACAAGAGTGCACAAATTATAGAGAAATAATGTTACTTTCAGTGCCAGGAAAAGTATTAAACAGGATTATCCTTGAAAGATTAAAAGAATCCATAGACCAGAAAATGAGAGATGAACAAGCAGGTTTTCGACAAAACAGATCCTGTACAGACCAGATAGCCACTTTGAGAATAATAGTTGAACAAATTCTGGAATGGAATTCACCACTATACATTGGATTTGTGGACTATGAAAAGCATTTGATAGAGTAGACAGAGAATCACTTTGGAAATTGATGAGGCATTATGGAGTTCCCCTGAAGATCATTAATTTAATAAAGAAAACATACGAAGACATGACATGCAAAGTTCTTCACGAAGGACAGCTTACAGAACCGTTTGGGATAAGATGAGGAGTGCGACAAGGATGCCTCTTGTCTCCATTTCTTTTCTTAGTAGCAATAGACTGGGTTATGAGATCATCGACAACACACAACAGAAATGGAATCCAGTGGACTCTGACTAAGCAGTTGAATGATCTGGATTTTGCTGATGACTTAGCTCTTCTGTCCCATAACCGTAATCAGATGCAGGACAAATTGAAAACGCTTGATGAGAGGTCACAGTAATTGGGTCTGAAAATACACAGGGAAAAGACAAAGATAATGAAAATAAATGCAGGTAATGAAGAAGCACCAATACAAGATGTAGAATCGTACACATATCTTGGCAGCAATATAGACAAAGTTGGAGGGACAGACAGTGATATCAAAATAAGAATAAAAAAAGCAAGAGGAGCTTTCATTGCATTGGGAAATATATGGAGATCAAGAGAAATCGGATCCAACACGAAAATAAGAATCTTCAACTCAAATGTGCAGTCAGTCCTATTGTATGGCTCTGAGACATGGAGAACAACAAAGACAACTACCAAAAAGCTACAGACTTTCATAAATGGGTGCTTGTGTAGAATAGAGGGATTAAAATGGTATGACAAGGTTACCAACGTGGAACTGATGACAAGAACTAGACAAGTGCCAGTAGAACAAGAGATGAGAAGAAGATGATGGCGATGGATAGGATACACACTGAGGAAACATGTTGATAGCATTGCAAGGCAGTCCTTGTTCTGGAACCCCCAGGGCAAGAGAAGCAGAGGTAGACCAAGAAGCACATGGAGAAGAGAGCTGGAAACAGAGGTGAAAATGATAAGGAGAACGTGGAAAGAACTTGAGATGATGGCAGTGACAAGAGGACTTGGCATGTGTTTGTTGAAGGCCTATGCTCCTTTGGGAGTGGAGGGTTATGAATGAAAAGATAGGCGATATTTTGTGTAAGTGCGCATATGGATCATTAAATAATAATTAACATTGTACGCTGACTGCCGGTGCGAGCAAAGGGGCGGGAGAGTTGCATAACTCCCTCCGACCTAAAAACTCAGCGCTAGCGAAGGCTGACCGTGTAGGCATAAAGGAAAACACCGTGTGCCTTTTAAATTTAATCAGGACTAACGGAGTGGATAAGAGATCTTCTTGTCCCCGTCTGTGTGCATATACGTAGCTGTATAGAATTGTAGCATTTTCACATAAATGTTTTTCTTATATTCCTGGCAGACCTGATCAAGAGCATCCAGCGGTTTTTTTTTTTCTGATTGGTTAATGTTGTCTCTTTTTCTTGGCTTGTGCGTCACCAGTTTCATTTTTGAGCGAGTATTCGCCAAAGATACATGAGAAACATTTTAACTTATAAGTTTAACTAGACTTACCAAACCCAGATATTTTTTCCAATGTTACCAACCCACTGGGGTGTACAAATTAACATTATTGTTCCCGACTTCTGAAAGTCGCATTCAAGCGGATTTATACAGATTTTTCGCGGGTCAGAAATCGGCGCTCTAACATAGAGTCAGCCGATAGGATTATCATCATCATCATTTGTAACATTTTTTTGCAACCAGATGTTTCCCAATACTGGAAGTATTTTCCTCTTTTAACTGTGAACCTCAAGAGCACATTCCTACATCAACTATTGGCGGTGACATGTTTTTCATCCAGAAGAACAAAACACCAGATTCGGCGTTCACCTCACTTGTCTTTATTTGTTAGAGGATGGAATGGGGCCAATTTGGGAAGTGAACCGGCCATTATATATATTCAGGAATAATTGTATTTCCAAGGGATATCACCAAGAGTAGGTAAGTGATTGAGTGGCCACTGTATGAAAGAGTGCGTGAGTATTTTTCTTTGTTTCATGGAATTTACCAACATTGGATTTGCTTAAACTTGTTTACTTTACTGGGTAGCATATAGTACGAACTTGTTTACTTTACTGTCTACTCTGTAACATAGAGCTAACCTTCGACCTTTGAGTTATTAACTTTTGGTTTTTTTCTCCATAGGGGGAGGGCGCATTTATTATGATATTTCATATGTATTTAAATCTGATTATATTTGATCTTTCTTTAGATATTGGTGTTGTCAAAATTAATTATAATAAACAACAAAGAAACTTAACTTTGTGTGTTGGTCAGACCCATACCCAAGTAACCGTAGTTTTTCACGTGTGTGTGTGTGTAGTTTAACTTATATTTATATGCATGAGGAGGGCAAGGTTGTCTTGTACTAAATTATAGTCGTATAGATAGGTTGGAATAGAGAAACTTACTCATTCCAGAGACATATCTTTTGTTTCTTAAGCTACCACCCGTGAAATCTATTTCTCACTCCTTTTCTCACGTACCTATCACCGTCCACTCTACTCAGACGGGCCAAAAATAACTCACAACCTATCTGTTCGACAATCCCGAGGGATTAAAATTAATTCTCATTGAGGGTAAATTCTGAGTTAAATGGGATGGTGGTATGGGAAGATAGGAACCCATAATTATTGGTTGGAAAACGCAATACTTAGGAGAGCGTTTCGTTTCTATTCTTTTACCATAGTTATTGGTGGTGGTACCAGCTGACGGGTACTATCTCTGGAACAATAAAGGAACAGTGGCCTGCGCTTTAAGACGAAGGACCAACTTTGCAGTTACTCCTTGACGTTCTGAGAACGTGCGGCACCTTTAATATTGCCCGGCGATGAGCGTAAACATCGAGACAGTCTACCAAGAACCAAACGAGCGAGAGAAGAAACTACAATTGTCAGCTAAGGGCAAAATATCCGATGCCAAAAGTGACTTCCTTTATTCAGTTCAATACCATCACAACAGTGATGAAAATTTTTCCTAAAATATTATTCAATTCTTTAAACTTGTTAAAACCTGAAGTGATTATTAAATTTTGTTATTTATAATGTTTGTGACATGCAAATGTATATAGATCCTCAGAAATCCGGCTACCTCGTTTCCTCATTAGTATCTATGTTTTGCAACGCAGATGTGTTTTTTTTTTTCCCCTCGCTTGAGGTCGCATATTTTTTTCCTCGCATGAGGTCGCATTGTCCCCGCCCAAACCCGGCTCTGGTCAAGACCACATGTCCCAACACACGAAGACCCAATGACACCATGTGTCATTGTAGTGGTCTTCTATGTTCTTACACAAAGGACCTCATGACATAAATGTCACTACTGGTCCCTGCGTCTAGACACATGATCCTAGCCTTTTTTTTTTTTTTTTTTTTTTTTTTTCCTCGCTTGAGGTCGCATCTTTTTCCTCGCATGAGGTCGCATTAGTACCCGCCCAAACCCGGCCCTGGTCAAGACCACATGTCCCAACACAAGAAGACCCAATGACAAACTGTGTCACTGTAGTGATCTTCTGTGTTCTCACACAAGAGACCTAATGACACATGAATGTCACTGTACCGGTCCCTGTGTCTAGACACATGATCCTAGCCAAAAGCCGGATTCTAGACATTGGGTTGTACAGCGTAAGATACGCTGCAGTTTAAGTCAGTCGAACAGTTATTTGGGGTTAACAAGATGAAAGAGTATATAAAAATGGGTTAGAAAATTAGAATAATCTAAGTGATAACTTATTTGTTCTTAACATGGGAGATAAAAGAATGAAAATGTAGTGTTTTTTGTAAGGGAGGGAACCTTTTTAGACCTTAAAGTAATCTAAGTATATATCATTAGAGTTTACCAAATTTGCATATCAGACTAGTTTTAGTAAAGAGATAGAAGGATTAATGAAACTAAGGTAAAAAGTGCTAAGGGGAATAACTATGAATATTAACGCCCTTTACAAGTTTAGTGAGTTAGGATAGGGAACCGCACGTGAAAAGTGGGCGAAATGTAAACAGTTATGTAGCACAGTTCACGGGGTGACAGCATAGAATTAAGCGTGGCGATAGGTGAGTGAACTGAACAATGGACCAATCGTATTAACTAAAACAACTTTGGACCATCAGATAGGAAATTGAAGGACGAAAAGAGATCAGTCCCACCAGAGAAGTTGACAGAGCAAGTCAAGTTTTGCTGAGCTCTCAAGAAATGTGAAACCTGCGGTTTGCAGAAGGGCTACAGAATTAGCTAGATATAGAAAGGTAGTAATAGGAAATTCAGGAGAACACTTAGAATTGATTAATAATTTGTGCTGCTATACCTAGGATTAGCTCATAGGGGTGATAGTAAGACAGTGATAGGTGACGGACTTCTGAATATTCTGGTAAGAGGTCTTTAACTCTAATTATGCTTGACTTAAGTGAAGAGAGACATGTTTTTTTTTGAAAAACGCTCAACATATTGTCACAGGCTAAGGAAGCTCACATTTAAGGGAGCGAGCTACAGAAGAGAATATTGAAGCTAAGGCAATATTAAAGCTTAAAAAAAAGTGAATAACTTTTATTATCAGATAGCCAGGTTGGGCTGTCATACAAAGAAGATGAGACATTGTTATTAAACAAGAAAATTGCATAGAGTTTTGCAACACTGTCGTATGGTTATGCGCTCTCTCGCCAACGTAAGTATCGAAGCCAGATACTACAACACTTGTCGACGTTGGATTTACAAAATAAGTTGGTTTTGTTTGAGATGCTTCTTAACAGGGTATAAGACTGATCAGGTTGAAACAGATGAGAGGACAGAAGAGTAAATGGTGAATTAGATTACTGAGAAACAACTCATGCGCTCTCACTAAAGAGTAAGTATGAAGATGCCTCCACAGCTGCACCTGACATTATAACTTTATATGTAATTTATGAATTGATATTGATGCATGCAATTGAGCCAGGCCTGACAGGTTATAGCACTTTAGTCAAGAGTCTACAGTAAGGAATATAATAATAAAATCTTTGGGAAAATACATAGAGCCTGGGTCTGGATGCCTGGATATAAAATGGAGATTGGAATGTACCTTTATGAAAAAGGATTGTGGAACATGTTATGTAAATAAAAGTTATTATATTTGGAAATACAGCACTCAAGTTGGTTTAATCAATAAAAGGATGTGGAGTGGGTATGTGAGAAAGAGTTAAACCTATATAACATATATAGCCTTAAAACACCCTATACGCATCAGTCGCTGCTCACCACCAAGGAGGGAAGAACGTGGTCTGGGTAGAAACAAAGACGAACCTATTCTCATCCAGGAATCATCATCTCTGGCGGAACAAAGGGGCCAGTAAGAGAAATAGTCTCACTTGGAGGAAAGATAAAAAAGTGAATGATAGATAACTAGGCCTGCCTCAGTCACCTAGTTATAGTTAGGACTGGACAGGGACCATCACTAGCTCGGTCACATGATATCCTATTTGGTGCCTTTTGGACCAGTCTTCAACAACACAGGGCACACGGTCACATAATAACCTATTTGGTGCCGTTGGACCAGTTCACGGCCCACCACCACCACCACTGTGACATAATAACCTATTTGGCGCCGTGACCACTCCTCCAACAGCGACAAAATGGCCACACCATTTCCAGAGGAAACATATCATCAACAACAGCCTATGCCAGCCCAAATGCCAACAGAACAGCAATGTACAATGGCTGCATTACAAACTATTACTGAAACAATGAATGAGATGGGTCATTATACAAAATATAGCCAAATTAAATCGAGTGTGACACCATTCACAGGAGAGGCCAAACATTTTAGACAGTGGATAAAGGATGTTGAAAAGTCAGCAAAAATGATAAATGCAGTCACAGACACAGACCGCAAAATGATATTGCATTTAACATCAGGCTCCTTGGTCTCAGACTTTTTGCGGAGACGAGAAAGCACATACCCCATGGAGACTTACGAATCGCTAAAGAAGGAATTAACGTCGAGATATAGCGATATTACCAATACCGAGCATGCATGGGCACTTCTTCGTCGCACACGACAACAGAAAAATGAATCAATTCAGTCATATGCGGAGAAATTATTAAATTTAGTAGAAGAGGCATCCTCAAATAGTTTAGCACTATCACCAGATATGGAAAAACATCTGGTGGGTACTTTTGTAGATGGTTTATTAAGTACCAACACTAAACGATACTTGATTAGGAAGGACCCCACAACAATAAACGAGGCAATCCAAATAGCAGTGAGGGAACAGAATGTGCAGACTAGGTTCAACCAATGCGTTGAGCAAGATGCTATAGTGGAAACTCATACAGAACACGAGCCCATGGAGGTCGGACATTCTCGAACACGTTGGCACCGTCAAATTCAGTCAAGACACCAACAACCAGAAAGCAGGAACAGACAACAAAACATACAACAGGTCAATGTTCCCATTTGCTTCGCATGTGGATTTCGAGGACATTTTGCCCGGCAGTGTCGACAACAGGCACGCCCATTTCAGAATAGTTACGATAAAACGGGAGATAGTGGCAATAACAACAGGCAGAATTTTAGAGGAGCGCGTTCAACTTATACTGTCACAAGGGGACAATCAAGAAGGTACGATCAGGGAAACGGACCAGTCAACCATTAAGCAGGACCGTTAGTGGTGACTACAAAAGTAACGAAGATAACTTCTCTCATCGTAGGTCTAAAAACATTCAAGAAAATAACATGATTTCACACCCAACAACCCCTCCTCAAAGGATAAATACCACGTCTGATCCCAGCTCTTGTTTAATCAAAATTAACAACAAAAATTACAGAGCACTTGTGGACACCGGCGCTTCTGTTAGCCTGATACGAGAACAGTTGTATAAGCAAATTAAGCACTCAACAACCTTTCGGCCTTCCATAACATACATGTCATCAGTGACAGGAGAACCTATGAAGTCATGTGGTACTGCCATTATTACTTTCAGCATAGGACAACAAAACATTACACATCACTTTATAATCACACGAGGGATGTCGAGAAACTTTATTCTGGGAAGAGACTTCCTCAACAAAAATAATGCCAGGATATACTGTGATAACCATCAGGTTAGGATTAATGGCGAATACATACCACTACAAGATGACATACACATTGCATCTTTAGTGCGGTTAACAGCCCCAATCACAGTGAAACCCAACACACTGGTCATAACCAAAGGTCGAGTTAAGAATTCCAATTACATTCAACCGGGTCAGATAGTACAGATCGAACCTTTGGACAACGAAGACATAAACAACGAACCTCTCATGTGCGTTACAGAAGGCATCA
The DNA here is from genome assembly GCA_024509875.1 of Oreohelix idahoensis. Classification (NCBI taxonomy): domain Eukaryota; kingdom Metazoa; phylum Mollusca; class Gastropoda; order Stylommatophora; family Oreohelicidae; genus Oreohelix; species Oreohelix idahoensis. The sequence continues at coordinate 148,433 of JAMPIV010013724.1, read as the reverse complement.
CAGAAATTTCATCTTCTAGGGATTTCCCAGTTATGATTATAAATACTTCTGGACAAACAATAACAATACATAGAGGAGCAATAGTAGCCAAAATACAAAGGTTGTCCTTAACCACTGCAAGAAATAATAGAACACCCGAAGTAAGTGGAAATCAACACCATTCTTCAAAGCAAAATACATCTCGAAATTATACCTCAGGCTACCCTTCGGATAACAACAGACTATCAAAGAGATGTAGTGCGCACAATGATAACTTTGTAGATAGGAACACTCGACAGAACCAGCAAACAAGTTTAAGGAACTGGTCAAGACATGGGATAGAAAGAAACAAGGTATATAGTCAGCAAAATAAGAACAGACAAGACGATCAACAGATACAGTATAGACAGAGAGCAGATAACTCTAATAATGTATCTAATCGCTGCAGGGATCAGAGATGCGGACCAAGAAGATACAGTAATCAAGATGATACACCATATGAGAGAGCGTGCAGAAACGAACCAGAAAACATAGGCATAAATAATAAAGACCACAATTACTTTCGCTATGCGCAAAGAATAGATCAAGTAATACAGCGAAAAGCTAGCGGTGGAAAATATGGACGGGTAGAGAGTGATAGAGACCAACCATATGATATCAACCTTGTTACAGATTCCTTATTGCCAACACCAGCAAAATATTGCCGTAGTGAACGAAAAAAAGAAAGGATTAGTCACAGTAGACATTCAGAGTATACTCCATGGCGGATAACCAATAAGAGATACTCAAGCGCACCATTGCAACAAAGATGTGGAACAAGATATTCAAAACCCTTCGATTACTGCCGTAGTGAACGACAGTGCGAATATGATAATAGAAACAATGGACGGTATACCCCATGGCAAATAACCAGAGCAGAAGATAGAAACAAACCATTTAGGAAGAACGAGTCTATGAATGACAAACATTGGAGATACAATAACAGAGAACGAGAGAGTAGGAACAACCTTCACAGAATGGAGGATAATACATGTGTTAAGACACCATGGTCAAGCGAGGATTCGCATACACCAGGAAGCACACCAGATCGAGCAGCACAATTGCTGGCGACATTGAAAGCAGACGATCAAAATAAGAGAAAACTTAGTGCATTTGTTACCAAACACCAAGATGTATTTGCACTTACAGACATGGAGTTGGGCAGAACTAATACTATAAGCATGGACATTCAGACTACAGTAGAGGACCCTATCAGTTTGAGACCCTATCACACCCCTCTGAAGAATCGGGAGATAGTGGAAAAAGCCATAAACGAAATGTTACAAGCAGGGATCATAGAAAGATCTACATCGGCATGGTCATCGCCTATAGTTATTATCACAAAGAAAGATGGATCAAGTAGATTTTGCTGCGACTACCGAGCACTGAATAAGATAACTAAAACGATCTCATACCCGCTACCACGTATTGATGACATATTGGCAACACTTGGGCATTCAACATATTTTACCACATTGGACGCACGCTCTGGATTTTGGTGCATCCCTATGACTCCAGCGGCAAAGGAGAAATCAACCTTTTGTACACACATAGGTAGCTACAAATGGAATGTTATGCCATTCGGGTTGAAAGGAAGTCCAGCAACATACATGGCATTAATGGATGAAGTCTTGCAAGGTATGCACACTTTTGCATTGGCTTACATAGATGACATACTCATACATACAGCAGGTACTGTGGATGAACACTTAAAGAAAGTAGAGCAAGTTTTTGATCGTCTTCGACACCACCAAGTAAAACTCAAGCTAAGCAAGTGTCAATTTCTGAACACAGAAACTAAGTACTTGGGATTCATAGTGAACAAAGATGGCATTCGGCCGGACATAGAAAAAGTAGAAGCAATAAAGAAGATACCTGCTCCCACAACAGTCAGGCAAGTTCGAGCATTTATAGGATGTTGCGGTTATTACAGACGCCACGTTCCAAAATTCTCAGAAGTCGCTGAACCACTTATTGCCCTCACCAAGAAGTACTCTCGATTTAAGTGGACAGAAGAATGTCAGAAGGCTTTTGAACATCTTAAAGAAGCACTTGCATCATTGCCACTTTTAACACATCCAGACATATCTCAACCGATGATTCTGTATACGGATGCTTCTGAGACAGCGATAGGTGCTCGCCTAGTTCAGCATAGAGAAGAGGCTGGAATACTTACTACACCAGAGATCCCTAATGAGATGCCTATAGCATTTATATCACATGCGCTCTCTAAAACTCAGAAAAGATGGTCAGTCACAGAAAGAGAAGCCTTTGCAATACATTATGCCATACAGAAACTTGACTTTTACATTAGAGGTACCAAACTTACCATTCGAACAGATCATCAACCATTGCTGAATTGGCTTACCAAGACACATGAACAACCAAAGAAGTTACAAGTTTGGGCTATCAATTTGCAACAGTATGATGCAACAATTGAACACCTCCCAGGTACACAGAACATCTGTGCAGACTTTCTATCTAGAATCCCACACCTTAGTACTACACAGCAAGATGATTTGGATACGAGTACTGATATTAATGACAACACAAAGGAAATAAATGTAATCAGTTCCGGTGGAGTGGATGTTGACGATGGCACAAATACAACAGACATAGATACAGAGGAGACAACAAACTTATGTACATTTGATGTAGGCACAGAACAGAGAAAAGATCCTGAGATAGCCAAGATTATCAAACAGTTAGAAGCGAAGCCTAAATCGCTTAAACAATTTACTATCATGCCACAAGACCAAGCCTTGTACCATATAGATCCTAAACAAGAAGGTAGACCACAAAAAGTAATTCCTCAGTCATTAATACCTCAGATATTGGCACAATTCCATGATAACAATGGACACGTCGGACGAGACAAAACCATAGATGTTATCAAGAAAAGGTACTATTGGACAACGATGTACAAAGATATCATTGAATATATTAATACTTGTAAAACTTGCAAGATACGCAACATGAGACCAACCAAAGTTCCTTTGCAACGGATGAAACAATCACACTTCCCCATGGAAGTTATAAGCATGGACATTTCCGGTCCATATACTGTTACACAGTCTGGAAACGAATACTTGTTACACATTGTCGACCAATACTCAGTATGGCCCGAAAGTTATCCTCTTAAGAATCAAACATCAGCAACAATAACAGATTTTTTCCTACAAGAATTTTTGCCACGACATGGTTGTCCCAGAAGAATAATTACAGACAATGGTAAACAATTTGTCGGCAACCCTTTCAAACAGACCCTAAAAACTCTAAACATTCAACATACTACTACTACGTATTACAGACCGCAGGCAAATGGACGAAACGAACGAATGCATGCCACATTGCTTGATATCATTGCTAAGTATATACAAGGTAATGCCCAGTATTGGGACATATACATTAATCAAGCCCTTGAAGCAATACGGGTCAATAGAAATGACACAACAGGATATTCACCTTTCTATATGTTATATGGACGGGAACCCAATTTCCCATTAGACAATCTCTTACAACCACAGAGGAGATATCAAGGCGAAGATCCAATTCAAATTATAATACAAGAAAAGCACAAGGCTCATCAAATAGCAAATAGTAATGCACAGAAAGCCTTTAAGAAATGGCAGAAGCACAAAGACAAAAGAGCGACATTAGAACAATTCAAACCTGGAGATATAGTATATTATAGGAAGAATGTTCGAGGTAAGATGGATGACCAATGGCTCGACGGATATAAAGTGTTGGAGCAGACAACACCTGTAAATTATAAATTATGGAATGAAGAGAAGAGCATCGAAGTCAAAGCACACGTAGCACAGATGAAAAAAGATGATCATCGCCCCATAGTACCACCAGCTTTACAGAATACCAGACCAATACGAAAATCTACTTTGACTTATTACGAGTCTACAGAGTCAACAAACAGTTCACTTGTCGAATACGACACCGATGAAGGGCAGGACATTGTTGATGAACAAAACAACAACCCAGAACAAGTATCAGATGCTGTAAGACGCCTCACTCGCTGCAGAGAGAATTCAGAAGACGAGGAAGATATTCCACTAACAGAATTAAGAGAGAGATTGAGATCCAGAGACAACCGTCTTCATAATAGAGATAGTAGAACGTCACTACCCATACATGATGACGAAACAGAAACAAAACAACACCCAAAGTTAGTGACTGGGGTGTAACTGCGAGAGGAGACAACTGGGTAGTTCAAATGACCAAGAGCGACGAGGATATAGATACTATTTCCAGTGAGGTCATAGTCAGTGACAGTGGTAGATCAACACTAGCGCGGAAACAGATTGTTACAAGAGCACAAATCCATGCAGAACCTGAAACAACATATGATAGATCAACCCCTACTCCTCAAAGGTTGTACAACGAACAAGAGGACATGGGCACACATACGCAAGAGGAAGATAGAATACAAATAGGTCAGCATGCAGACAGTGAATATTACAGCGAGATCTTAGAGGATACGACAGCAAAAAGAAGTGAATGGAACAGTGCTGATAATGAAATAGATGCACCATACAAACATACGAGAGCTGCAGAACAGAGAAGCAGAGCACATGAACAGCAGCTATTGAAACAAAAGGAGCAACAATTACAGACTAAACAACAGAGTGGTCCAAGTCGAACCCAAGATACGGAGGAGACATCAGCTAAAGATTCAGATACCCAGGAGGAGATGGAGCAAGAGAAAATAAAAGGAATAAAGAGACAGAGGTCGTCTTCAGATGATTCGCCGAATGTTGTAAGGCAACTACCAAAGCTGAGACATGTAGAAGAGGTCAGAAGGAGGAGGAAGGAAAAGATGAGAAATAGTAGCGCAGCAAAGAGTAACGAAGAGATAGAGGCACTCGTTCAAAATCTTGACAAGAAATTGGAAGATTTGAAAAAGAAGATGAGCAGTTATAGAGAAGGACAAGAGAAGGAACAAGATAAAAGGACCAAGGAAACGGGTCAACAAAGAATAGACAGTGTAGACCATGGATGGTCAGGAAACAACAAAGAAGAAGAAAGACATAAAGATATAACAGAAGTAGAAGACACTTATTATGATGCACCGTGCGAATTTATTGATAGAGAATGTGAGGAGCTGAGAAATAAAGGGGGTAATAGAAGAGATACGGATCGAAGGGAGGACCGATCCAAGAGCCGAGATAGGCTAAGAAATAGAAGCGGTAGTAGAAGTAGAGAAACTACTAAGGATCGAAGGAGATACCGACCTAGTGGTAGAGAGGAAGAAAGAAATGACACAACAAAAGTGGAAGAGTTAACCGCACGTTGTGCAGATTTAGAGAGCACATTGGAAAAGTTACAAAAGAAACAGAAGATAAATAGACAAACATTGGAGAAGGAAGATGTAATATCACCAGAGGCAGGTGATGGTAGAAAGGAAGATATGGCTGCACTGTGCGAATTTATTGATATGAAATTTGAGGAGCTGAGAGTGGACAATGAAGACAGGAGAAATACGGATCGAGGAGAATATCGATCCAGGAGCCAAGAGGCTAGAAAGGAGGAGATAAGTAGTGGTAGCAGAAGAGAAATAAGGAAGTCGAGAATCCCAGTGAAAAATGGGAAAGTTAGGCATGAAAGCAGAGACACGTCAATTAGTACCAGTGTCCAACCGAGGCAAACGGTTGATGAGGTAAGAAGTGCAGAGATTGAGAGAAACTCGGGAGAGATACGAGATAGAGAGGTAGAGAGGAAGCAAAGTGTTAATGAAGTCAGAATAGTAGAAGGGACTCAAGACATGAAAAAACTGATAGCGTTGGAGGCGCTTAAAAGTAGAGAGGCCATAATGATGAAGTTTTTAGACATGGTGAATAAGTAAGGAGAACGGGAGATAGCAGCAACAAGCTATGTGAGCAATGACATAGCATATTAAGAGGTAAACAATATGACGGCGGCAACTTAGTCTTGAGAAGCCTAAGTATAATTGGTCTATACCGCACACAAGAGAGGACTGAGTACACCTGACTAATAGGGTACTGCAGTAGGGGAGTCGAGTAAAGGAGATGTAAGACGTACATTTGAGGCCGCGGTAGTACGGCAAGAAAATTTTTGTGGAAAAGTTGTGGTGACGACGGCAGAAATACTAGAGATTTAGATTTTTGATAAAGCACCACAAGAAGACAGCAATTATGGAACGAAATAAAGTATCAACTACAACTATCAGCTACAAGTTAATCCTAGCTTATATGATCAAGACGGGACATGGAAGATAATAGACCTTTACAATCAACAAGAAGAAACAGTACAACGGAGTCCAAGCCTTACAGATGAAACAAAGAAGCAAGAAGCACATGAGTCTACCTGCAATACAAAGACAACACATCAATGTTCGCAACGTTAGTCACATGGTCACAACCATCATTCCCTATTCCTTCGTTAATCCCAACATACTCCCTGCAACACCTGTTGCAACCCCAGTGATCATGTGAAGCGAACATGTGATGACAGAGGAAATGCCAAGCAAGCTCAGATGTATCAAGATGAAGAACAGACATCTACAACCGATGAGAAGAAACAAGTTGCAGAAACGGAGCCTTACAGAAGGAAACAGAAGCCAACCATGACTACCAGCCACAAGTTAACATCAGCCTAGACGATCAAGTCGGGACATTGAAGATGGGAGACTTTTGCAGTCAACGGGAAATGACATACTACAGCGGAGTCGAAACCTTACAGAAGAAACAAAGAAGCAAGAATCACATAAGAAGTCTGGCCACACTACACAGAGACAACGCATCAGTGTTTGCAATGTTATCACATGGTCACAACCATCATTCCCTATCCCTACGTCAGCCATAACATATTCCCTGTGACACCTGTCGCATCCCCAGTGATCATGTGAAGCGAACAGGTGATGACAAGTGACATACAAGCAACAAGATGGAACTATGCAGCAGAACCGGAGCCGTACAGAAGGAAGAATGAGTCAACAACCACAACCACTAGCCAAGCTAACCCCAGCTTATATACTACAGTTGGGATGATGAAGGTGAGATATCCTTACAACCACAGAGAAACAACAAAACTTATCATCATCATCGAAGACCTACAGCATAGCTTATAAACTTTAGCAACAATATTGCTGACAAGATGTACTATTTTTGCAATCAGAACTTATCAACATAGAGCAAAGAAAATGTCATTCAAAGAATGGACGACTTTACCAACACCAAACTCAGAATGTAAACAACATCAAGTAAACAAGCTATTGTCATACTGACAACAACAATATAGTAATTCATTCGTCCTCATCCTCCTGCAGAGCGACTATAAATAACATCACAACTGATACCAATTTCATCAGTACGACAGTCGTCTCTACAGTAGAGAAATTTACACTGATGGAGCTTGCAAAACAGATCTCCAAACTCATACAAACAGTGTAATCGCCGTAAAGTACTTCCCCAGCATATAGTACTCATTCACAGCACTTCCCCAGCTATAGTGCTTAATCAAGGTACCCCAATCAACGGTATCCAACGGTTAGTTAGTTCATTAGGTCTCAGTGGTAAACTCAAGTAGTTGTTGACATCTCAGTACACTTACACATTTACATTATACACTAACTTGGTGAAAATAAGGTAGAAGAAACTTAATGGTGAGCAACAGTATAGATAGTAATCAACTACAGTAATCACATAAACAGGAAACATTATATGTAGTGATAAGACTTTGATCACATGCACATGAGTGATAGCTACTGTACTCTCGCGATATTCAGAGTGATAGTGAAATAGTTTATACAAGAGACCAACGTAACTGAGAAGCTAGATTAAACAATGAATTATTTCATAAAACAATTGAATAATATTTCAAGAAAGATACAGATTTCTAAAAGAGACAATAATAAGCTTCTTCACAAGATGAGACTTACCAAGACTTAGGTTAAAAGTTTTCATGTTAATTTGCAATGTCCATGTTTTTCAGAGGTATACTTTCTCCACCACCAGGCATAGAGGGCAAAAAAAAAAAAAAAAAAAAAAAAAAAAAAAAATGTCACAGTCCAAGCCAGGGTGTTGCAGCAGAAAAAAAAAAGAGAAAAAAACCTACTCCCTCAGAGCTGCGCACATTAGATGGTAGATAAAGGGCCTTATTCCACATGACAGTGTTTATACAGGTGACTTCGAGATGAGATGTTTCCACAATTGATAATAATTATTGGTTGGGTAAGATACAACACAGATGACCCTTACATGGTCATGTCCGCATTGAGTTGAGGCATTTTGGTCTTGAATTTTGGTTAAATCCGACATACAGGGGTACATGTATATAGTAACAGACTGAGCTTACGGTTTCGACAGATGCATCAAAGGCTAGCATCAGCCGAGCACATCCTGCTCTGACAATAGTGACTTAGATCTTTTACTATCGCCCCAAGACAGATGGTAAGATTTCGCGTGATTAGTTGCATACATGACTGCTAATTCGACTGGTGCATCAAAGGCTAGAATCAGTCGAGCACATCACATCCTGACGTAGTAACACATATTTCTTGCTGTCACTTTGGGGATGTTTAGTTAATGCATGCTTGGTGACGCTATATATATGTTATATTTCTACTACTCTGCCTATCTGACCGGTGCAATGAATACTGACATTGACGGCAGATATATAAGACATATTAAGGACTGACAAACCTCTGTTTCCAGAGGCAGTACCATGTCGCCCATATATATATGTATATAAATAGAATGTATAATTATAATGTTTGAGAAGTATTAAGTACAATGTTTACTTGTTTTTCCAGTACGATGTTATTGAGATGCTAGAATAGACATATATAATCTTAAGAGTGTGACAAACTACAATAACTACACATAGTCTTGGGAAACTTAATAGACTTCTTCCCAAGGTACAAGATGTGGCATACTACATGATCAACACTGACATTGAAAAAATGTATAGTACCTTAAGTGCATGTTAATTGCTATAATGTACCTATCTCAGGCATAGAGGTGTTCAGGACTAGGAAAAAAAAAAGAGAACAGAGATGAGACATGATCCAGACTTAGTCATATGGAGTCTTACTCATGGACTTAAGCAAAAAAAATTACACTGAGGATGAACGTCCATATATATATATTTTTTATAGCACTGGTTATGTAGAGATACAAGGGATAAAACTTGGTTGCATTATTGGGTACTATTTGTTTGAGAGATGATGGTAATGAATTAAGTAAATACAATGTTCATTTATGCCTTTTATACATTCATGTAAAGAGATTTTATGTTGAAGTAGTAATTAATGAGATGCTCTAGTTGTAGCATTGATATTAGGTTTATAATATAGTCTCACTATTACGATTTAATTTGCTTGTAATTTCGAGTCGTCTATGGTAATAGTATTAGAGATGTTAGTGGGGTAAATAGATAATAGTTTTTGATAGAACACAAATGTCTCCCTGCGGGATACATTTGAACGGCCCCGGGACGTATGTCACCGTTTGGTTATACAGCGTAAGATACGCTGCAGTTTAAGTCAGTCGAACAGTTATTTGGGGTTAACAAGATGAAAGAGTATATAAAAATGGGTTAGAAAATCAGAATAATCTAAGTGATAACTTATTTGTTCTTAACATGGGAGATAAAAGAATGAAAATGTAGTGTTTTTTGTAAGGGAGGGAACCTTTTTAGACCTTAAAGTAATCTAAGTATATATCATTAGAGTTTACCAAATTTGCATATCAGACTAGTTTTAGTAAAGAGATAGAAGGATTAATGAAACTAAGGTAAAAAGTGCTAAGGGGAATAACTATGAATATTAACGCCCTTTACAAGTTTAGTGAGTTAGGATAGGGAACCGCACGTGAAAAGTGGGCGAAATGTAAACAGTTATGTAGCACAGTTCACGGGGTGACAGCATAGAATTAAGCGTGGCGATAGGTGAGTGAACTGAACAATGGACCAATCGTATTAACTAAAACAACTTTGGACCATCAGATAGGAAATTGAAGGACGAAAAGAGATCAGTCCTACCAGAGAAGTTGACAGAGCAAGTCAAGTTTTGCTGAGCTCTCAAGAAATGTGAAACCTGCGGTTTGCAGAAGGTCTACAGAATTAGCTAGATATAGAAAGGTAGTAATAGGAAATTCAGGAGAACACTTAGAATTGATTAATAATTTGTGCTGCTATACCTAGGATTAGCTCATAGGGGTGATAGTAAGACAGTGATAGGTGACGGACTTCTGAATATTCTGGTAAGAGGTCTTTAACTCTAATTATGCTTGACTTAAGTGAAGAGAGACATGTTTTTTTTTGAAAAACGCTCAACATATTGTCACAGGCTAAGGAAGCTCACATTTAAGGGAGCGAGCTACAGAAGAGAATATTGAAGCTAAGGCAATATTAAAGCTTAAAAAGAAAAAAAAGTGAATAACTTATATTATCAGATAGCCAGGTTGGGCTGTCATACAAAGAAGATGAGACATTGTTATTAAACAAGAAAATTGCATAGAGTTTTGCAACACTGTCGTATGGTTATGCGCTCTCTCGCCAACGTAAGTATCAAAGCCAGATACTACAACACTTGTCGACGTTGGATTTACAAAATAAGTTGGTTGTTTGAGATGCTTCTTAACAGGGTATAAGACTGATCAGGTTGAAACAGATTAGAGGACAGAAGAGTAAATGGTGAATTAGATTACTGAGAAACAACTCATGCGCTCTCACTAAAGAGTAAGTATGAAGATGCCTCCACAGCTGCACCTGACATTATAACTTTATATGTAATTTATGAATTGATATTGATGCATGCAATTGAGCCAGGCCTGACAGGTTATAGCACTTTAGTCAAGAGTCTACAGTAAGGAATATAATAATAAAATCTTTGGGAAAATACATAGAGCCTGGGTCTGGATGCCTGGATATAAAATGGAGATTGGAATGTACCTTTATGAAAAAGGATTGTGGAACATGTTATGTAAATAAAAGTTATTATATTTGGAAATACAGCACTCAAGTTGGTTTAATCAATAAAAAGGATGTGGAGTGGGTATGTGAGAAAGAGTTAAACCTATATAACATATATAGCCTTAAAACACCCTATACGCATCAGTCGCTGCTCACCACCAAGGAGGGAAGAACGTGGTCTGGGTAGAAACAAAGACGAACCTATTCTCATCCAGGAATCATCATCTCTGGCGGAACAAAGGGGCCAGTAAGAGAAATAGTCTCACTTGGAGGAAAGATAAAAAAGTGAATGATAGATAACTAGGCCTGCCTCAGTCACCTAGTTATAGTTAGGACTGGACAGGGACCATCACTAGCTCGGTCACATGATATCCTATTTGGTGCCTTTTGGACCAGTCTTCAACAACACAGGGCACACGGTCACATAATAACCTATTTGGTGCCGTTGGACCAGTTCACGGCCCACCACCACCGCCACTGTGACATAATAACCTATTTGGCGCCGTGACCACTCCTCCAACAGCGACAAAATGGCCACACCATTTCCAGAGGAACATATCATCAACAACAGCCTATGCCAGCCCAAATGCCAACAGAACAGCAATGTACAATGGCTGCATTACAAACTATTACTGAAACAATGAATGAGATGGGTCATTATACAAAATATAGCCAAATTAAATCGAGTGTGACACCATTCACAGGAGAGGCCAAACATTTTAGACAGTGGATAAAGGATGTTGAAAAGTCAGCAAAAATGATAAATGCAGTCACAGACACAGACCGCAAAATGATATTGCATTTAACATCAGGCTCCTTGGTCTCAGACTTTTTGCGGAGACGAGAAAGCACATACCCCATGGAGACTTACGAATCGCTAAAGAAGGAATTAACGTCGAGATATAGCGATATTACCAATACCGAGCATGCATGGGCACTTCTTCGTCGCACACGACAACAGAAAAATGAATCAATTCAGTCATATGCGGAGAAATTATTAAATTTAGTAGAAGAGGCATCCTCAAATAGTTTAGCACTATCACCAGATATGGAAAAACATCTGGTGGGTACTTTTGTAGATGGTTTATTAAGTACCAACACTAAACGATACTTGATTAGGAAGGACCCCACAACAATAAACGAGGCAATCCAAATAGCAGTGAGGGAACAGAATGTGCAGACTAGGTTCAACCAATGCGTTGAGCAAGATGCTATAGTGGAAACTCATACAGAACACGAGCCCATGGAGGTCGGACATTCTCGAACACGTTGGCACCGTCAAATTCAGTCAAGACACCAACAACCAGAAAGCAGGAACAGACAACAAAACATAAAACCGGTCAATGTTCCCATTTGCTTCGCATGTGGATTTCGAGGACATTTTGCCCGGCAGTGTCGACAACAGGCACGCCCATTTCAGAATAGTTACGATAAAACGGGAGATAGTGGCAATAACAACAGGCAGAATTTTAGAGGAGCGCGTTCAACTTATACTGTCACAAGGGGACAATCAAGAAGGTACGATCAGGGAAACGGACCAGTCAACCATTAAGCAGGACCGTTAGTGGTGACTACAAAAGTAACGAAGATAACTTCTCTCATCGTAGGTCTAAAAACATTCAAGAAAATAACATGATTTCACACCCAACAACCCCTCCTCAAAGGATAAATACCACGTCTGATCCCAGCTCTTGTTTAATCAAAATTAACAACAAAAATTACAGAGCACTTGTGGACACCGGCGCTTCTGTTAGCCTGATACGAGAACAGTTGTATAAGCAAATTAAGCACTCAACAACCTTTCGGCCTTCCATAACATACATGTCATCAGTGACAGGAGAACCTATGAAGTCATGTGGTACTGCCATTATTACTTTCAGCATAGGACAACAAAACATTACACATCACTTTATAATCACACGAGGGATGTCGAGAAACTTTATTCTGGGAAGAGACTTCCTCAACAAAAATAATGCCAGGATATACTGTGATAACCATCAGAATAGGATTAATGGCGAATACATACCACTACAAGATGACATACACATTGCATCTTTAGTGCGGTTAACAGCCCCAATCACAGTGAAACCCAACACACTGGTCATAACCAAAGGTCGAGTTAAGAATTCCAATTACATTCAACCGGGTCAGATAGTACAGATCGAACCTTTGGACAACGAAGACATAAACAACGAACCTCTCATGTGCGTTACAGAAGGCATCACAGAAATTTCATCTTCTAGGGATTTCCCAGTTATGATTATAAATACTTCTGGACAAACAATAACAATACATAGAGCCCTTCGGATAACAACAGACTATCAAAGAGATGTAGTGCGCACAATGATAACTTTGTAGATAGGAACACTCGACAGAACCAGCAAACAAGTTTAAGGAACTGGTCAAGACATGGGATAGAAAGAAACAAGGTATATAGTCAGCAAAATAAGAACAGACAAGACGATCAA
>JAMPIV010013724.1:50000-130000 GCA_024509875.1 Oreohelix idahoensis | reverse complement strand
CCCCCCCCCCCCCCCCCCCCCCCCCCCCCCCCCCCCCCCCCCCCCCCCCCCCCCCCCCCCCCCCCCCCCCCCCCCCCCCCCCCCCCCCCCCCCCCCCCCCCCCCCCCCCCCCCCCCCCCCCCCCCCCCCCCCCCCCCCCCCCCAAACCCCCCCCCCCCCCCCCCCCCCCCCCCCCCCCCCCCCCCCCCCCCCCCCCCCCCCCCCCCCCCCCCCCCCCCCCCCCCCCCCCCCCCCCCCCCCCCCCCCCCCCCCCCCCCCCCCCCCCCCCCCCCCCCCCCCCCCCCCCCCCCCCCCCCCCCCCCCCCCCCCCCCCCCCCCCCCCCCCCCCCCCCCCCCCCCCCCCCCCCCCCCCCCCCCCCCCCCCCCCCCAAACCCCCCCCCCCCCCCCCCCCCCCCCCCCCCCCCCCCCCCCCCCCCCCCCCCCCCCCCCCCCCCCCCCCCCCCCCCCCCCCCCCCCCCCCCCCCCCCCCCCCCCCCCCCCCCCCCCCCCCCCCCCCCCCCCCCCCCCCCCCCCCCCCCCCCCCAAACCCCCCCCCCCCCCCCCCCCCCCCCCCCCCCCCCCCCCCCCCCCCCCCCCCCCCCCCCCCCCCCCCCCCCCCCCCCCCCCCCCCCCCCCCCCCCCCCCCCCCCCCCCCCCCCCCCCCCCCCCCCCCCCCCCCCCCCCCCCCCCCCCCCCCCCCCCCCCCCCCCCCCCCCCCCCCCCCCCCCCCCCCCCCCCCCCCCCCCCCCCCCCCCCCCCCCCCCCCCCCCCCCCCCCCCCCCCCCCCCCCCCCCCCCCCCCCCCCCCCCCCCCCCCCCCCCCCCCCCCCCCCCCCCCCCCCCCCCCCCCCCCCCCCCCCCCCCCCCCCCCCCCCCCCCCCCCCCCCCCCCCCCCCCCCCCCCCCCCCCCCCCCCCCCCCCCCCCCCCCCCCCCCCCCCCCCCCCCCCCCCCCCCCCCCCCCCCCCCCCCCCCCCCCCCCCCCCCCCCCCCCCCCCCCCCCCCCCCCCCCCCCCCCCCCCCCCCCCCCCCCCCCCCCCCCCCCCCCCCCCCCCCCCCCCCCCCCCCCCCCCCCCCCCCCCCCCCCCCCCCCCCCCCCCCCCCCCCCCCCCCCCCCCCCCCCCCCCCCCCCCCCCCCCCCCCCCCCCCCCCCCCCCCCCCCCCCCCCCCACCCCCCCCCCCCCCCCCCCCCCCCCCCCCCCCCCCCCCCCCCCCCCCCCCCCCCCCCCCCCCCCCCCCCCCCCCCCCCCCCCCCCCCCCCCCCCCCCCACCCCCCCCCCCCCCCCCCCCCCCCCCCCCCCCCCCCCCCCCCCCCCCCCCCCCCCCCCCCCCCCCCCCCCCCCCCCCCCCCCCCCCCCCCCCCCCCCCCCCCCCCCCCCCCCCCCCCCCCCCCCCCCCCCCCCCCCCCCCCCCCCCCCCCCCCCCCCCCCCCCCCCCCCCCCCCCCCCCCCCCCCCCCCCCCCACCCCCCCCCCCCCCCCCCCCCCCCCCCCCCCCCCCCCCCCCCCCCCCCCCCCCCCCCCCCCCCCCCCCCCCCCCCCCCCCCCCCCCCCCCCCCCCCCCCCCCCCCCCCCCCCCCCCCCCCCCCCCCCCCCCCCCCCCCCCCCCCCCCCCCCCCCCCCCCCCCCCCCCCCCCCCCCCCCCCCCCATAGTTATTATCACAAAGAAAGATGGATCAAGTAGATTTTGCTGCGACTACCGAGCACTGAATAAGATAACTAAAACGATCTCATACCCGCTACCACGTATTGATGACATATTGGGCAACACTTGGGCAATTCAACATATGTTACCACATTGGACGCACGCTCTGGATTTTGGTGCATCCCTATGACTCCAGCGGCAAAGGAGAAATCAACCTTTTGTACACACATAGGTAGCTACGAATGGAATGTTATGCCATTCGGGTTGAAAAAAAGGAAGTCCAGCAACATACATGGCATTAATGGGATGAAGTCTTGCAAGGTATGCACACTTTTGCATTGGTTACATAGATGACATACTCATACATACAGCAGGTACTGTGGATGAACACTTAAAGAAAGTTATAGAGCAAGTTTTTGATCGTCTTCGACACCACCAAGTAAAACTCAAGCTAAGCAAGTGTCAATTTCTGAACACAGAAACTAAGTACTTGGGATTCATAGTGAACAAAGATGGCATTCGGCCGGACATAGAAAAAAGTAGAAGCAATAAAGAAGATCACTGCCCCCACAGCAGTCAGGCAAGTTCGAGCATTTATAGGATGTTGCGGTTATTACAGACGCCACGTTCGAAAATTCTCAGAAGTCGCTGAACCACTTATTGCCCTCACCAAGAAGTACTCTCGATTTAAGTGGACAGAAGAATGTCAGAAGGCTTTTGAACATCTTAAAGAAGCACTTGCATCATTGCCACTTTTAACACATCCAGACATATCTCAACCGATGATTCTGTATACGGATGCTTCTGAGACAGCGATAGGTGCTCGCCTAGTTCAGCATAGAGAAGAGGCTGGAATACTTACTACACCAGAGATCCCTAATGAGATGCCTATAGCATTTATATCACATGCGCTCTCTAAAACTCAGAAAAGATGGTCAGTCACAGAAAGAGAAGCCTTTGCAATACATTATGCCATACAGAAACTTGACTTTTACATTAGAGGTACCAAACTTACCATTCGAACAGATCATCAACCATTGCTGAATTGGCTTACCAAGACACATGAACAACCAAAGAAGTTACAAGTTTGGGCTATCAATTTGCAACAGTATGATGCAACAATTGAACACCTCCCAGGTACACAGAACATCTGTGCAGACTTTCTATCTAGAATCCCACACCTTAGTACTACACAGCAAGATGATTTGGATACGAGTACTGATATTAATGACAACACAAAGGAAATAAATGTAATCAGTTCCGGTGGAGTGGATGTTGACGATGGCACAAATACAACAGACATAGATACAGAGGAGACAACAAACTTATGTACATTTGATGTAGGCACAGAACAGAGAAAAGATCCTGAGATAGCCAAGATTATCAAACAGTTAGAAGCGAAGCCTAAATCGCTTAAACAATTTACTATCATGCCACAAGACCAAGCCTTGTACCATATAGATCCTAAACAAGAAGGTAGACCACAAAAAGTAATTCCTCAGTCATTAATACCTCAGATATTGGCACAATTCCATGATAACAATGGACACGTCGGACGAGACAAAACCATAGATGTTATCAAGAAAAGGTACTATTGGACAACGATGTACAAAGATATCATTGAATATATTAATACTTGTAAAACTTGCAAGATACGCAACATGAGACCAACCAAAGTTCCTTTGCAACGGATGAAACAATCACACTTCCCCATGGAAGTTATAAGCATGGACATTTCCGGTCCATATACTGTTACACAGTCTGGAAACGAATACTTGTTACACATTGTCGACCAATACTCAGTATGGCCCGAAAGTTATCCTCTTAAGAATCAAACATCAGCAACAATAACAGATTTTTTTCCTACAAGAATTTTTGCCACGACATGGTTGTCCCAGAAGAATAATTACAGACAATGGTAAACAATTTGTCGGCAACCCTTTCAAACAGACCCTAAAAACTCTAAACATTCAACATACTACTACTACGTATTACAGACCGCAGGCAAATGGACGAAACGAACGAATGCATGCCACATTGCTTGATATCATTGCTAAGTATATACAAGGTAATGCCCAGTATTGGGACATATACATTAATCAAGCCCTTGAAGCAATACGGGTCAATAGAAATGACACAACAGGATATTCACCTTTCTATATGTTATATGGACGGGAACCCAATTTCCCATTAGACAATCTCTTACAACCACAGAGGAGATATCACCAGGCGAAGATCCAATTCAAATTATAATACAAGAAAAGCACAAGGCTCATCAAATAGCAAATAGTAATGCACAGAAAGCCTTTAAGAAATGGCAGAAGCACAAAGACAAAAGAGCGACATTAGAACAATTCAAACCTGGAGATATAGTATATTATAGGAAGAATGTTCGAGGTAAGATGGATGACCAATGGCTCGACGGATATAAAGTGTTGGAGCAGACAACACCTGTAAATTATAAATTATGGAATGAAGAGAAGAGCATCGAAGTCAAAGCACACGTAGCACAGATGAAAAAAGATGATCATCGCCCCATAGTACCACCAGCTTTACAGAATACCAGACCAATACGAAAATCTACTTTGACTTATATACGAGTCTACAGAGTCAACAAACAGTTCACTTGTCGAATACGACACCGATGAAGGGCAGGACATTGTTGATGAACAAAACAACAACCCAGAACAAGTATCAGATGCTGTAAGACGCCTCACTCGCTGCAGAGAGAATTCAGAAGACGAGGAAGATATTCCACTAACAGAATTAAGAGAGAGATTGAGATCCAGAGACAACCGTCTTCATAATAGAGATAGTAGAACGTCACTACCCATACATGATGACGAAACAGAAACAACACCCAAAGTTAGTGACTGGGGTGTAACTGCGAGAGGAGACAACTGGGTAGTTCAAATGACCAAGAGCGACGAGGATATAGATACTATTTCCAGTGAGGTCATAGTCAGTGACAGTGGTAGATCAACACTAGCGCGGAAACAGATTGTTACAAGAGCACAAATCCATGCAGAACCTGAAACAACATATGATAGATCAACCCCTACTCCTCAAAGGTTGTACAACGAACAAGAGGACATGGGCACACATACGCAAGAGGAAGATAGAATACAAATAGGTCAGCATGCAGACAGTGAATATTACAGCGAGATCTTAGAGGATACGACAGCAAAAAGAAGTGAATGGAACAGTGCTGATAATGAAATAGATGCACCATACAAACATACGAGAGCTGCAGAACAGAGAAGCAGAGCACATGAACAGCAGCTATTGAAAAAAAAGGAGCAACAATTACAGACTAAACAACAGAGTGGTCCAAGTCGAACCCAAGATACGGAGGAGACATCAGCTAAAGATTCAGATACCCAGGAGGAGATGGAGCAAGAGAAAATAAAAGGAATAAAGAGACAGAGGTCGTCTTCAGATGATTCGCCGAATGTTGTAAGGCAACTACCAAAGCTGAGACATGTAGAAGAGGTCAGAAGGAGGAGGAAGGAAAAGATGAGAAATAGTAGTGCAGCAAAGAGTAACGAAGAGATAGAGGCACTCGTTCAAAATCTTGACAAGAAATTGGAAGATTTGAAAAAAGAAGATGAGCAGTTATAGAGAAGGACAAGAGAAGGAACAAGATAAAAGGACCAAGGAAACGGGTCAACAAAGAATAGACAGTGTAGACCATGGATGGTCAGGAAACAACAAAGAAGAAGAAAGACATAACGATATAACAGAAGTAGAAGACACTTATTATGATGCACCGTGCGAATTTATTGATAGAGAATGTGAGGAGCTGAGAAATAAAGGGGGTAATAGAAGAGATACGGATCGAAGGGAGTACCGATCCAAGAGCCGAGATAGGCTAAGAAATAGAAGCGGTAGTAGAAGTAGAGAAACTACTAAGGATCGAAGGAGATACCGACCTAGTGGTAGAGAGGAAGAAAGAAATGACACAACAAAAGTGGAAGAGTTAACCGCACGTTGTGCAGATTTAGAGAGCACATTGGAAAAGTTACAAAAGAAACAGAAGATAAATAGACAAACATTGGAGAAGGAAGATGTAATATCACCAGAGGCAGGTGATGGTAGAAAGGAAGATATGGCTGCACTGTGCGAATTTATTGATATGAAATTTGAGGAGCTGAGAGTGGACAATGAAGACAGGAGAAATACGGATCGAGGAGAATATCGATCCAGGAGCCAAGAGGCTAGAAAGGAGGAGATAAGTAATGGTAGCAGAAGAGAAATAAGGAAGTCGAGAATCCCAGAGAAAAATGGGAAAGTTAGGCATGAAAGCAGAGACACGTCAATTAGTACCAGTGTCCAACCGAGGCAAACGGTTGATGAGGTAAGAAGTGCAGAGATTGAGAGAAACTCGGGAGAGATACGAGATAGAGAGGTAGAGAGGAAGCAAAGTGTTAATGAAGTCAGAATAGTAGAAGGGACTCAAGACATGAATAAACTGATAGCGTTGGAGGCGCTTAAAAGTAGAGAGGCCATAATGATGAAGTTTTTAGACATGGTGAATAAGTAAGGAGAACGGGAGATAGCAGCAACAAGCTATGTGAGCAATGACATAGCATTCATTCATTCATAACCCTCCACTCCCACAGGAGCATAGGCCTTCAACAAACACATGCCAAGTCCTCCTGTCACGTGCCATCATCTCAAGTTCTTTCCATGTTCTCCTCATCATTTTCACCTCTGTTTCCAACTCTCTTCTCCATGTACTTCTTGGTCTTCCTCTGCCTCTCTTGCCCTGGGGGTTCCAGAACAAGGACTGCCTTGTAATGCTATCAACAGGTTTTCTCAGTGTGTGTCCTATCCATCGCCATCGTCTTCTTCTCATTTCTTGTTCCACTGGCACTTGTCTAGTTCTTGTCATCAGTTCCACGTTGGTAACCTTGTCATACCATTTTAATCCCTCTATTCTACGCAAGCACCCATTTATGAAAGTCTGTAGCTTTTTTTGGTTGTTGTCTTTGTTGTTCTCCATGTCTCTGAGCCATACAATAGGACTGACTTCACATTTGAGTTGAAGATTCTTATTTTCGTGTTGGATCCTATTTCTCTTGATCTCCATATATTTCCCAATGCAATGAAAGCTCCTCTTTCCTTTTGTATTCTTATTTTGATATCGCTGTCTGTCCCTCCAACTTTGTCTATATTACTGCCAAGATATGTGTATGATTCTACATCTTGTATTGGTGTTTCTTCGAGTTCAACCCTGTTATCATTACCTGCATTTATTCGCATTATTTTTGTCTTTTCCCTGTGTATTTTCAGACCCAATTGCTGTGACCTCTCATCAAGTGTTTTCAATTTGTCCTGCATCTGATTACGGCTATGGGACAGAAGAGCCAAGTCATCAGCAAAATCCAGATCATCCAACTGCTTAGTCAGAGTCCACTTGATTCCATTTCTGTTGTGTGTTGCCGATGATCTCATAACCCAATCTATTGCCAGCAAGAAAAGAAATGGAGACAAGAGGCATCCCTGTCGCACTCCTGTTCTTATCCCAAACGGTTCTGTAAGCTGTCCTTCGTGAAGAACTCTGCATGTCATGTCTTCATATGTTTTCTTTATTAAATTAATGATCTTCAGGGGAACTCCATAATGCCTCAACAATTTCCAAAGTGATTCTCTGTCTACACTGTCAAATGCCTTTTCGTAGTCCACAAATCCGATGTATAGCATATTAAGAGGTAAACAATATGACGGCGGCAACTTAGTCTTGAGAAGCCTAAGTATAATTGGTCTATACCGCACACAAGAGAGGACTGAGTACACCTGACTAATAGGGTACTGCAGTAGGGGAGTCGAGTAAAGGAGATGTAAGACGTACATTTGAGGCCGCGGTAGTACGGCAAGAAAATTTTTGTGGAAAAGTTGTGGTGACGACGTAAATAGTAAGTCGACGACGGAAAAGTACTAGAGATTTAGATTTTTGATGAAGCACCACAAGAAGACAGCAATTATGGAACGAAATAAAGTATCAACTACAACTATCAGCTACAAGTTAATCCTAGCTTATATGATCAAGACGGGACATGGAAGATAATAGACCTTTACAATCAACAAGAAGAAACAGTACAACGGAGTCCAAGCCTTACAGATGAAACAAAGAAGCAAGAAGCACATGAGTCTACCTGCAATACAAAGACAACGCATCAATGTTCGCAACGTTAGTCACATGGTCACAACCATCATTCCCTATTCCTTCGTTAATCCCAACATACTCCCTGCAACACCTGTTGCAACCCCAGTGATCATGTGAAGCGAACATGTGATGACAGAGGAAATGCCAAGCAAGCTCAGATGTATCAAGATGAAGAACAGACATCTACAACCGATGAGAAGAAACAAGTTGCAGAAACGGAGCCTTACAGAAGGAAACAGAAGCCAACCATGACTACCAGCCACAAGTTAACATCAGCCTAGACGATCAAGTCGGGACATTGAAGATGGGAGACTTTTGCAGTCAACGGGAAATGACATACTACAGCGGAGTCGAAACCTTACAGAAGAAACAAAGAAGCAAGAATCACATAAGAAGTCTGGCCACACTACACAGAGACAACGCATCAGTGTTTGCAATGTTATCACATGGTCACAACCATCATTCCCTATCCCTACGTCAGCCATAACATATTCCCTGTGACACCTGTCGCATCCCCAGTGATCATGTGAAGCGAACAGGTGATGACAAGTGACATACAAGCAACAAGATGGAACTATGCAGCAGAACCGCAGCCGTACAGAAGGAAGAATGAGTCGACAACCACAACCCCTAGCCAAGCTAACCCCAGCTTATATACTACAGTTGGGATGATGAAGGTGAGATATCCTTACAACCACAGAGAAACAACAAAACTTATCATCATCATCGAAGACCTACAGCATAGCTTATAAACTTTAGCAACAATTTTGATGACAAGATGGTACTATTTTTGCAATCAGAACTTATCAACATAGAGCAAAGAAAATGTCATTCAAAGAATGGACGACTTTACCAACACCAAACTCAGAATGTAAACAACATCAAGTAAACAAGCTATTGTCATACTGACAACAACAATATAGTAATTCATTCGTCCTCATCCTCCTGCAGAGCGACTATAAATAACATCACAACTGATACCAATTTCATCAGTACGACAGTCGTCTCTACAGTAGAGAAATTTACACTGATGGAGCTTGCAAAACAGATCTCCAAATTCATACAATCAGTGTAATCGCCGTAAAGTACTTCCCCAGCATATAGTACTCATTCACAGCACTTCCCCAGCTATAGTGCTTAATCAAGGTACCCCAATCAACGGTATCCAACGGTTAGTTAGTTCATTAGGTCTCAGTGGTAAACTCAAGTAGTTGTTGACATCTCAGTACACTTACACATTTACATTATACACTAACTTGGTGAAAATAAGGTAGAAGAAACTTAATGGTGAGCAACAGTATAGATAGTAATCAACTACAGTAATCACATAAACAGGAAACATTATATGTAGTGATAAGACTTTGATCACATGCACATGAGTGATAGCTACTGTACTCTCGCGATATTCAGAGTGATAGTGAAATAGTTTATACAAGAGACCAACGTAACTGAGAAGCTAGATTAAACAATGAATTATTTCATAAAACAATTGAATAATATTTCAAGAAAGATACAGATTTCTAAAAGAGACAATAATAAGCTTCTTCACAAGATGAGACTTACCAAGACTTAGGTTAAAAGTTTTCATGTTAATTTGCAATGTCCATGTTTTTCAGAGGTATACTTTCTCCACCACCAGGCATAGAGGGCAACAAAAAAAAAAAAAAAAAAATGTCACAGTCCAAGCCAGGGTGTTGCAGCAGTGGAAGAAGAAAAAAAAAAAAAAAAAAGAAAATAACCTACTCCCTCAGAGCTGCGCACAGTAGATGGTAGATAAAGGGCCTTATTCCACATGACAGTGTTTATACAGGTGACTTCGAGATGAGATGTTTCCACAATTGATAATAATTATTGGTTGGGTAAGATACAACACAGATGACCCTTACATGGTCATGTCCGCATTGAGTTGAGGCATTTTGGTCTTGAATTTTGGTTAAATCCGACATACAGGGGTACATGTATATAGTAACAGACTGAGCTTACGGTTTCGACAGATGCATCAAAGGCTAGCATCAGCCGAGCACATCCTGCTCTGACAATAGTGACTTAGATCTTTTACTATCGCCCCAAGACAGATGGTAAGATTTCGCGTGATTAGTTGCATACATGACTGCTAATTCGACTGGTGCATCAAAGGCTAGAATCAGTCGAGCACATCACATCCTGACGTAGTAACACATATTTCTTGCTGTCACTTTGGGGATGTTTAGTTAATGCATGCTTGGTGACGCTATATATGTTATATTTCTACTACTCTGCCTATCTGACCGGTGCAATGAATACTGACATTGACGGCAGATATATAAGACATATTAAGGACTGACAAACCTCTGTTTCCAGAGGCAGTACCATGTCGCCCATATATATATATGTATATAAATAGAATGTATAATTATAATGTTTGAGAAGTATTAAGTACAATGTTTACTTGTTTTTCCAGTACGATGTTATTGAGATGCTAGAATAGACATATATAATCTTAAGAGTGTGACAAACTACAATAATTTTATAATTCTGATTTGTTCTTAACATGGGAGATAAAAGAAAGTAAATGTAGTGTTTTTTGTAAGGGAGGGAACCTTTTTAGACCTTAAAGTAATCTAAGTATATATCATTAGAGTTTACCAAATTTGCATATCAGACTAGTTTTAGTAAAGAGATAGAAGGATTAATGAAACTAAGGTAAAAAGTGCTAAGGGGAATAACTATGAATATTAACGCCCTTTACAAGTTTAGTGAGTTAGGATAGGGAACCGCACGTGAAAAGTGGGCGAAATGTAAACAGTTATGTAGCACAGTTCACGGGGTGACAGCATAGAATTAAGCGTGGCGATAGGTGAGTGAACTGAACAATGGACCAATCGTATTAACTAAAACAACTTTGGACCATCAGATAGGAAATTGAAGGACGAAAAGAGATCAGTCCCACCAGAGAAGTTGACAGAGCAAGTCAAGTTTTGCTGAGCTCTCAAGAAATGTGAAACCTGCGGTTTGCAGAAGGGCTACAGAATTAGCTAGATATAGAAAGGTAGTAATAGGAAATTCAGGAGAACACTTAGAATTGATTAATAATTTGTGCTGCTATACCTAGGATTAGCTCATAGGGGTGATAGTAAGACAGTGATAGGTGACGGACTTCTGAATATTCTGGTAAGAGGTCTTTAACTCTAATTATGCTTGACTTAAGTGAAGAGAGACATGTTTTTTTTGAAAAACGCTCAACATATTGTCACAGGCTAAGGAAGCTCACATTTAAGGGAGCGAGCTACAGAAGAGAATATTGAAGCTAAGGCAATATTAAAGCTTAAAAAAAGTGAATAACTTTTATTATCAGATAGCCAGGTTGGGCTGTCATACAAAGAAGATGAGACATTGTTATTAAACAAGAAAATTGCATAGAGTTTTGCAACACTGTCGTATGGTTATGCGCTCTCTCGCCAACGTAAGTATCGAAGCCAGATACTACAACACTTGTCGACGTTGGATTTACAAAATAAGTTGGTTTTGTTTGAGATGCTTCTTAACAGGGTATAAGACTGATCAGGTTGAAACAGATGAGAGGACAGAAGAGTAAATGGTGAATTAGATTACTGAGAAACAACTCATGCGCTCTCACTAAAGAGTAAGTATGAAGATGCCTCCACAGCTGCACCTGACATTATAACTTTATATGTAATTTATGAATTGATATTGATGCATGCAATTGAGCCAGGCCTGACAGGTTATAGCACTTTAGTCAAGAGTCTACAGTAAGGAATATAATAATAAAATCTTTGGGAAAATACATAGAGCCTGGGTCTGGATGCCTGGATATAAAATGGAGATTGGAATGTACCTTTATGAAAAAGGATTGTGGAACATGTTATGTAAATAAAAGTTATTATATTTGGAAATACAGCACTCAAGTTGGTTTAATCAATAAAAGGATGTGGAGTGGGTATGTGAGAAAGAGTTAAACCTATATAACATATATAGCCTTAAAACACCCTATACGCATCAGTCGCTGCTCACCACCAAGGAGGGAAGAACGTGGTCTGGGTAGAAACAAAGACGAACCTATTCTCATCCAGGAATCATCATCTCTGGCGGAACAAAGGGGCCAGTAAGAGAAATAGTCTCACTTGGAGGAAAGATAAAAAAGTGAATGATAGATAACTAGGCCTGCCTCAGTCACCTAGTTATAGTTAGGACTGGACAGGGACCATCACTAGCTCGGTCACATGATATCCTATTTGGTGCCTTTTGGACCAGTCTTCAACAACACAGGGCACACGGTCACATAATAACCTATTTGGTGCCGTTGGACCAGTTCACGGCCCACCACCACCGCCACTGTGACAGATGCCACGTCTATTCTTTCCCGTCTTAATTGCGCTAACGTTTGTTTACCTAATTTTCACAACATGCTAGATAATAGTCAGCGAACCATGATTCGTCTACCTGTTCCCACGCGAGCTGATTCGACAGTTATCGTCAATTAGACCGACGCAGTAGAACAAAGGCTTATTTGTTGAAGAAATCAAGGGCGACAACGTTATTTCCGTACCTTTGATGTTTACATTTCAGGGGGACTTTAGTATTTGATATACGGCCAAGGGGAGGTAATCTAGAGGCTCGTTTGCGGCGCATGTCTTTGATATCGTCCACCTTCGCTGGTAGAGAATCTTTTATCTAGAAAGCCAGCTCGCTGATTCCCCCTGAAAAAGCCGTAGGTGTGAGAAGTGTGACAGACGAATTGCAGCTGACCCTGAATTATTAGATGATATGGTCGAATCCTCGCAGCATCATTACCCCCGAATATTGTTGTAATTTTATCGTCAACGGGAATTCTTCCACCTCGGCTCATTAGCAATGAACAACAGAAACGTGGAATTCCACCTGGTCTCATTAGTATGCGTCAGAGCAGAGTGGACTCACCACCACGTTTGCTAATTAATATGTAGACAGTTTATCTTCTGTGCATTCTGGACATTGCTTTGTCTAAAGGGGAGGTAAAGCCACGCCTACTGAAACCTCTAGAGCGATCATAAGCAAACTTTTCGCTACACTTTTCTCTCGTACCTGCCTTAAAGGCGTTGCCTAAATCAAACGAAGGAAGCGGCACACGATCTGAGACAATGACGATATCAGAGCGGATGATGGAGTTTCCTGCCGCTAGGTAACACGGCAGTGTGAATCAGAGGAGAGCGCTGGAACCGCTCGAAAGACGGAACGAACAGGAAAGACGAAGCGACCACAGAATTGAATAACCGAACGGTGACGGGTGGCACAGAATCTCGAATTTTCCCTGAGTTCTTAAAAAAGAGTGAAATTCTAACCTGTCCCCCCGATCTGTCATTCCATTTCATATATATAGAGACCTTGTAGAATGCCATTTTATCACTCGTTTGCCAGAGATTTACAGAAGCACTAGCTATAGTAAAATCTTGTTAGATTTCCCCTGGAATTGTGGATATATTGCAGTGAATTCTATTTTGTGCTAAACGGGTGATCATAACCTTTGCGTTCCAGCAAAAACATTTTATAGAGTCCTCCAGACTCGGTTCTTAAAACCCTCCAGACATTTTGATGAACAGTTCAAATTTTAATCTTGTGGCGATCCTGTTGGGGTCCAGCTATCTGAATTTTCCAGAAAGAAAGTAAACCCAAGAACAATTTAACACATCATCAATACAATTTAAGCTGTAGAGTTTAACTGGAGAAGAACACTGCCAGAGCTATATTTAGATTATTAATCCTGTTCTACTGCGAAAGAAAATAGAAATCTTCCGAACACTGTCTGTGCATATTTTCTTCACTGGATTTTAAAACCCTCGAACAAAACCATACCTCACCGGTCAGTTGTTATCATCACGCATTAAGAAGATTTACAATCAGCGGTGAAATCGATGAGACCACCCAATTTTCACCACCTGGATCTGCTCTTTTCAGAGTAATTAAATTTACTGTTGGGTTACATTATCTTTTTTTCTGATAACTACCTATCTTTGGACTGGGTTTATCTTTGTCTATTACAAGCGGGAAGGGCATATTGGATACAATTCTTCATACCCCCCTTCCCCCCCCCCCCCACCTTGTTATTTGCATTTTCTGTACCTATGATTTTTGCCTGTAACAAATGATAAATGTTGTGACTGATTTTAATGATAAATAAACATCATAAAACTTTTAGTACTGTGTTGGAAGACCCAAGCCCAAATTACCCATATTTGTGCACCCATAATTCGTATTCACGTAGCGTCCGTGTGTTTGAAACACCAAATTGGTGTGAGCGCATGTGTGTTTGGAAACTGGCAAATAATTGTTTAGCCAGGAGTGTTTAAGGAGTAGATTGAGAGAAAAAAAGATTGTCGTAAAAGAGTCTGTCCTTACTCTCCACAGCACTCTGTGAAACAACTATTTACTTTCTAACCCATTCTATCATAGAGCCTTCACCATCATTTTCCACTCTAAACGGGACCACTATTTCTAAGACGTTTTCTCAAAATAAATTTACGACAATAAATGGCTGGCTCGTCGGGACTACATTTGATGCACCCACAATAAATGGGTCGTTCTCCGGGTTTTTGAGTCTGATCTTAAGTCTGGGTCTAACTAGATAGAATGTGAGTGATCTGTCTTTGTGAGTTAGGAAAATAATAAATAAAATAATTACACCCCCTAGACAACGCCTTTAGTATTTCGGTCGTCCACACAACATATTTACAGGTTGTTTTCTTTCCACAGGAGTAGAAAATTACGGATAAACAAAAATTTGAAATTTTTTGGAAATTTATAAGATTGCTGGGATCGCGTGATTGTTTTACAGTCACAAAGGTTTTTTGAAGTTAAAAAGAGTTGAGCTAAGCTAAAGACGCCTTTTCTGATTTTTAAAAGTCAATTAACAACCTCTCTTCTCAAAACTGACTTCGGCGGGCGGAGTTTTGTTGGCAGAGAATCAAAATTTTAGAAAAAAATTTTTTCCTTTAAGTTATTTTAATATAAATTTTTCTCTACTGTTAGTAAAAGTAGATTTTTTCTAGTGTTTGACTTACCATTTAACGTGGCATAGTCGCCTGCATTAAGAGTCTTAATTGACAGATAATAGCAACGATAAAGTAACACATTACAAGGTAGGACGTATCACAAGTAAATTTATACTTTGTGTTTTTTATCGTAGCGGTTTGAGTTAAATTTTTTGTTCCCCTTCTTTTGTATTCGTCTTATTCTCTTCGTCTTTAGTAGCATCCAGTTCTTTAACATGACAGAAAGGGTTCACTTGAGATTCATGTTGAGACTGGATGCGAGGGAGACAGGATTAGAGGGAGATGCCACGAACCTGTTTGTCAACAGGGAACTTGAAAGATATGACGCGGAACAAGAAAGAGAGAATGCTGAGAAGAAAGAAGAGAAAGAGAGAGCAGACAGGAAGGAAGCACGGGATAGAGCAGAGAGGAAGGAAGCGGAAGATCGTCAATTGAAGCAGAAGAAAATTGAGGCAGGGATGGAAGCTCGCAGGGGGAGAGAGAGAGAGAGAGTGAGAGAGAGAGAGGGGAGACAGCACGAACTGGCGCTTAAGGCTTTAGAGAGTCCGGGCGCTTCTACTTCAAATAACGGAGAGAAATTTCTGCAAATGTTCAGAAACAGCCGAAAAGAGAGCACGGAAACATTTCCCCAGTTCTCTTCACGTCTCACGGGCTATTTGACAAAGTGCATTAAATTATCTGAATTACCTCTTACATATTTTCTGTACCTATGATTTTTGCCTTATAACAAATGATAAATGCTGTGACTGATTTTAATGATAAATAAACATCATAAAACTTTTAGTACTGTGTTGGAAGACCCAAGCCCAAATTACCCATATTTGTGTACCATAGTTCGTATTCACGTAGCGTCCGTGTATTTGAAACACCAAATTGGTGTGAGCGCGTGAGTGTTTGGAAACTGGCAAATAATTGTTTAGCCAGGAGAGTTTAAGGAGTAGATTGAGAGAAAAAAGATTGTCGTAAAAGAGTCTGTCCTTACTCTCCCCAGCACTCTGTGAAACAACTATTTACTTTCTAACCCTTTCTATCATAGAGCCTTCACCATCATTTTCCACTCTAAACGGGACCACTATTTCTAAGACTTTTTCTCAAAATAAATTTACGACAATAAATGGCTGGCTCGTCGGGATTTTTTGAGCTACATTTGATGCACCCACAATAAATGGGTCTCTCTCATTTTTGAGTCTGATCTTAAGTCTGGGTCTAACTAGATAGAGTGTGAGTGATCTGTCTTTGTGAGTTAGGGAAATAATAAAAATAATTACACCCCCTAGACAACGCCTTTAGTATTTGGGTCGTCCACACAACATATTTACAGGTTGTTTTCTTTCCACAGCAGTAGAAAGTTACGGATAAACAAAAATATGTGTTACTTTAATAAGTCTCTAGCAGAGAAAATTGGAAATTTAAAAAAAATAAGATTTGCTGGGATTGCGTGATTGTTTTACAATCACAAAGGTTTTTGAAGTTACAAGAATTGAGGTAAGCTAAAGACGCCTTGTTCTGATTTTTTGAAGTCTAGTTAACAACGTCTCTTCTCAAAAATGACATCGGCGGGCGGAGTTTTGTGGCGGAGAATTAAAATTTTAGGAAAATTTTTTTTTCCTTTAAATTATTTTAATATAAATTTTTCTCCACTGTTAGTAAAAGTAGATTTTTCTCTAGTGTTTGACTCACCATTTAACGTGGCATAGTCGCCTGCATTAGGAGACTTAATTGACAGATAATAGCAGCGATAAGTAGCACATTACTAGGTAGAAGGTATCACAAGTAAATTTATACTTTGTGTTTTTCTCGTAGCGGCTTTGAGTTTTCCCCCCTTGTTTCTTCTTACTATTCTCTAGTCTTAGTAGCACCAATTGGTATTTTCGTTCTGTCTCACAACCTCTATCTTCGGGTGGACACATGTGCGGACGTGTTTTTATTTGGCTCTACATTTTGGATATTTTATTCTAAGTTGTTCCCATTTAATATGGATGGTTTATTCATCCCTGTGTTGGCGGTTTTGTTTGACATACAATGAAATTGTTTATATTGTAATTGTGTTAAATTCACGTATTAATATTGTGTTTTTTCTGTATGGAATGACGGTATTGTGTCCTGCCACCATTTGTCGATAAATCGAAAACTACTTCAACAATTGTTACACATTCTAAATTCTGACGGTGACCTTCTGGCTAGGGAACAGAACACAATGTTAAATTACAGGGCTTGTCAGCTTTCAGGCATGTAATGTGATCATGGCGAGCGGGGAGAACAGCGTCGTCGTATCAGCGATAGTAAAACCACCCAGAGATGGAAGATTACGTCCCTCTACAGTCACTAAGAGCTACTGCCTTAACAAAGAAAAGGCCATACAAAGAAAACTTCACGCCTGGAGCAACCCTCCACATCTGATCATCAAACAAACGAACAAGGGTCAATGTTGCTCTGTTGAATTCCGTAACAGTCAACATTACGAAATTTTCAAACACACTTGCCTAGAATACTACAAAAGCTGTTCCATTGAAACCCGGAGCGATCAACTGAACGCTATTGTTGAGGATAAAATAAGCACGGACCTCCTCACAATACATCTGTATCACACAAAAAATAAGATTTTAGCACAAGGAACGACAGAGTGCGTACAGACATGGTTGGACGTCGAATTTTCTCACCTCCAAAGATCAGCTCTAGATAAAACCATGATTGTAACTGATCCTACTTCTTCTCCAACAATGATAGGAGACGAGTCTACCAACGCAAAATCTCAGCTAACCATTGAAGCGAGTCCTCCTACCCCTGATCTACCACCACCAACCTGTGATCCAACACCACCCACTTTTGATCCAACACCACCCATATTTGATTCAACAGGACCCACCTTTACCCCTGATCTAATACCACCAACCTGTGATCCAACACCACCCATATTTGATCCAACAGGACCCACCTTTACCCCTGATCTAACACCACCAACGTGTGATCCAACAACACCCACTTTCGATCCAACACCACCCATATTTGATCCAACAGGACCCACCTCTAATGGACCGACAGCTCAAAAGCCCACAATAAATTATCTAGAAGTTCACATCAACCAACCCACTGAAGTCAGCGTAAACCACACTTTGAAAAATGCATTCATCACTTCTTCAGATAAACCACCCAATATGAACGAGACCAACCCATCCTGCCTCCCAGATACAGCTACTTTCCAAGTCAATGTAAACCACACTTTGAGTGATGTATTCCCCAATTCTTCAGATAACCCATCCAATATGAACGAGACCAGCCCATCATGCCTCCCAGATACAGCTACTTTCCAAACAAAAGTGCCTGTCAATAGCGCAGATGTCTACTCATGCTCCACAAAATATCTATTAGCAAATGAGTGTGTTATGGAACAACTAAGCCAACGAACAGAGAAACACTTCTGTCAGGAGCTGGAAACTATAATTGACAGTTCTCTAAAAAACGTCATTGAAAAATTCAAGCAGGATATAGAAAGCTCACTGAAAACAGAGCTTGAAACACTGAGACATGAAGTTATGACTCTCCGCAGAGAAAACACAAGGTTGGTTCATCACCTAAACCACCAACCTATTTCAAGTAATAAGAAAAAAGAAAATGGGGAGGTGATTGACAGCCCACGAGAAGCAATTCATCATGAATCTCCAGTTACACCACTAAACTTACCCACCCCTTCTCCAACACTCATTCCTCAAAACAAAGCATGCCCAGGACAGCATCGTAATGTTAAAAGCCAAAAGGACATTAGCAGCAGTGTAGGAAGAAGATTAGGACCAAATAAAACATTCCCAATTGAAGTAAAAATTAGCAATCGATTTGGAAATCCATCAATCCTATCTACACAAGCAGATTCCGAAACAGCAACCTCAGAAGGAGATGACAGGGCACATAAACTCCAATGTCACTTGACACAAGATTCTGCTGACCACCTACTGCAAGACAACGAGCAATGGCACCAACAACGCCGTCGTACTCGACCGCAGCCACATCCTGATCGTCACATTCCTCACAACACAACTAACATTATTATGGGGAACTCATTGCTAAATGGCATTCATAGCGATGGAATGTCAACAACACCGGGGAAAATAGTCACTGTTATACCATTACCTGGAGCCGGAATAGTAGGAGTTACCAATGAAATAAGCCGTCTCAATACAAACACCAACATAAAGAAAGCAACAATACACGTAGGGATAAACGATAGCACAAATGGACACACTCTTAACCTATCAGACATCTCCAGAATGATTGACACCATAAAACAAAAATTTCCCAACACATCCACATATATTTCGTCAATTATTCCACCCAGCTATGGTAAAGCACGCTAAACTGTGGATATCAACAACAAGGTGCTTTACACTTTTTGTTCAAAGCATAACACGTCTTTCATAAACAACACACCCTTTTTCACATCTAAGTCAGGTGCGCCAAAAAACTGCTATACAGAGATCAGGTGCACACTTCTAAACTAGGGACCAGCTACCTAGCCAAAAATTTAAAGTTTCCTCAGAGGACACACCAGAAACACACACATTCATTCACCAGGGACACAAATTATACACTTAACTTAGTAAACCCAGACACAACAGCTCATAACCATCTATCACCGTTCTCAGCTGACAAGCAAGTATCTAGAAAAGCTACATTTAAGCCCACCTCCCACGCTAACCTTTATGACCAAATGTATCCGCCACTACCCATACAACAGTCCAGCCAGCTGCTAACTGCACAACAGACACCACTGGACAGATGGACAGATTGGACTACAAGTAACACCCATTCACTTAATCGCAACGCAGGAACTACAGCAAGAAAATGGGAGTTTTCTCACCCCGTCTCCACCCGCACAGAACGGAATTCTCACAGTTCATCCGTTTTACGGCAACTGACTCAATATAGTCCAGAAATATTAATGCAGGCTCTTCAGATGTCCATAAACGGCTCTACAGAACAAGATTAAAACCAAGCAACTTAAAACTGTTTTTTTAAAACAAGTTTGCAGTGTAACATTCGACCTGACGCGTTCTCTTCGGAAGCACTTTAGTGACCTTTGTCCTGAGATAAAAGACATAGCTGAGTATCAGCGAAGAACTTTTAACTGTCACTTTTGGATGTTAATAATTTTTTATATTTTTTTTATTACATTGTCTGTTTAAACATTTCTTTCTGTTCGTCAGAGCAGGGCGTATCTAAATTTGTTTCCGATTTAGTAATAACTCTATCGTATTAATACTATTGTTTTCTTATTATTATTATCTCTGTGCTTATTCCTCTCATTCCTACGCTCACCATTCTCTTTTACATCTCTTTTACATCTTTTATACATCTGCACCTTCGTTTTTTCATATTGAGGAAAATTAGGAAATCCTCACAAAACTAACTAAGTCACAGCGTGGACCTTTAACTGTCCCGGAAGGATTAATTCTCTACATTGACTGTGGTTGAAGTAAAAATATTCCTTTTTGTTCGGAA
Organism: Oreohelix idahoensis; assembly: GCA_024509875.1. NCBI lineage: Eukaryota > Metazoa > Mollusca > Gastropoda > Stylommatophora > Oreohelicidae > Oreohelix > Oreohelix idahoensis. The sequence continues at coordinate 109,693 of JAMPIV010013724.1, read as the reverse complement.
CAGACTGTATTTTAAGATAAAAACCACACTTTTTTGCAGAGATTAAGATACTGTAAACAGTGTCCACGGACTCTAGCAGTGCATATTTTATTACTTGTCTACAATTTTGTATAAACCATTGTGTACCAATTTTATTGCTTCTTACTCATTCCTACTCCCTTCATTATTTCTTTCCTATTGACTATTATCATGTCCGAGTGCAAAAACTCTAATCAAAATATAGGCAATACCACTAATTCATGGCTTAAACTATCAGGGCTTAAAATTGGTCATTTAAACATTTACCACCTGCTAGGTAAGCTTTCTGAAGTCTCCACCTCCCTCCAACAAAACTTCCACATATTTGGTTTTTCTGAAACCCGTCTCAATGACAAAATTACAGATGACGAAATTAGGATTAATGGATTCACCACCATTCGCAGGGATCCTAACAGACAACATGAAACAGGGCTAGTCATATACATCTCAACATCTCTTCAGTACAGACGCCGTGATGATCTAGAACATACTGGCATTGAATGTTTATGGCTGGAAATAAAACTCCCCAACCTGACCCCCGTTTTAATTGGTTACCTGTACCGAAACCCTAGCTCTTCTACTGTATGGTTTGACACATTCTCACGAATGATGGACAACGTTTGGGCTTCTTCGAAGGAAATTATTCTACTGGGGGATTTCAATATTGACCTTCACAAACCGAACAACACGTGGAATGATATCACCATCTCATACAACCTCATACAGTTAATCAATCAACCCACGAGAGTAACAGACTCATCATCTACACTAATTGATCATATCTATACGACCTGCCCAGAAAACATTATAGAATGCACAGTCCCACAGACATCATTAAGTGACCACTATCCTATTTGCTGTACCTGGACGAGAAAGGGGTTTAAAGCACCTAAAACGGAACGCATCACAGTCCATTACAGGAATTTCAAAAACTTTAACATTCAATTATTCCTACAAGACCTACAATTATCCCCTCTCTCATACGTGTACCAACTTCCGCATCCAGAAGAAGCCATAACATACTGGACACAAACTTTCAACAAGGTATTCGACAAACATGTTCCTATAAAGCAGGTTCGGGTCAAAAACATCAGAAAGACCCCATGGGTAACCAACGAAATACTATCAACAATGAGAGAGCGGGACGAAGCACATAAGCTCAAAGATTTCAGCAGGTATCGAATGCTTAGAAACAAAGTACAATACCTCATTCGTCAGGAAAAGAAACTACATTTCAGAAAGATGATTCAAGACAAAGCAAACAGCAAAGAAGTCTGGGCAGCCATTAGAACACTAACACACAAATCAAAGTCACTAAACTCTTTACCAAAAAGCTGCTCCCTCACGGCAATTCATTTTAGCAACCACTTCAAAACAGAAATTAGCCTTCTCAAGTCGACACTAAAGCCAATGGACTGCGATATTAGTAAATTGACAGCCTTCTGCAACACTGAACACACCACAACAGATCTAAGACATATTCCTTTTCTAACAGTACATGAAGTTCTCAAATATATCTTGGCATTAAAAAACAACAATTCATCTGGGCTTGATGGTATCAGCAATAAAATTCTACGTTACGCTGCGCCCATCATTTGCGACTCCTTAACCTATGTATACAACCAATGTATTGCACACAACTACTTCCCCACAGCATTTAAATCTGCCAAAGTGTACCCCCTCTATAAATCTGGCTCACATAGCGATCCCAACAGCTACAGACCAATATCCCTTCTATCATCTCTTTCAAAACCACTAGAGAAACACATTTACAACACCACATTTCAACACTTAACAACAAACAAACTGCTCATTGATAGCCAGTCAGGTTTCAGACCCAAACATTCCTGTCACACAGCGCTCACCAAAATGGCAGACAACTGGCTGTCGAATAAATGATGGAAAATTATGTGGTGCTGTTTTTGTCGACTTCAAGAAAGCATTTGACATGATTGACCACACTATCTTGGTTCAAAAGTTGGAAACCCTCAGAATAGGCTCTAATCCACTAAACATCATAAAATCATTCCTGGCTGATCGACAACAGTTAGTGCTTCACAACAACTCGGCATCAGATTTCTCGAAGGTAGTTACAGGAGTACCGCAGGGCTCTATTCTTGGGCCCCTACTCTTCGCAATTTAACTTTGTTGATTTTGAAAAGGCTTTCGACAGCATACACAGGGACAGCCTATGGAAAATTCTGAGGGCTTATGGAATTCCCAGCCGCATTGTTTCCATTATAAAAAGCCTCTATTCTAACTTTACGTGCAGTCTTGGATCGAGTAATGTAACTTTCGAAGTGAAAACAGGAGTACGACAGGGATGCCCCTTATCAACAACATTATTTTTGACAGTCATAGATTGGGTGATGCGCCAGACAACAGAGGGCAGTCCAAGAGGAATTAGATGGACAACGTTTTCTACACTGGAAGATTTGGAATATGCAGATGACATTGCACTACTCGCGCATTCACACCAACACATTCAAGACAAAACTGATAGACTGAATAAGTATGGCCAGCAGGTTGGCCTGAACATCAATTTGAAGAAGACAGAGGTCATGACACTAAATGTGGGCAATCCTGAGCCAATAACAGTAAGGAACCAGAAGTTAGAACAGACAGACACATTTACTTACCTAGGAAGCATAGTAACACCTGACGGCGGAACAAGCAAGGACATTAACAATAGAATGAATAAAGCGAGAACAGCCTTTGCTGTTCTCAACAACATTTGGAAGTCTTCCCAGTACAGCACAAACACCAAATTAAGATTGTATGAGAGCTGCGTACTTTCTGTGCTTCTCTATGGTGCGGAATGTTGGAGAGTAACAGAGAAGGAAATGTCGAAACTGTCCTCCTTCCACACAATCTGCCTAAGGAAAATTCTCCGAATCTTTTGGCCAAACACCATCAGCAACCAAGAACTACTTATTCGGAGTAACCAGGAGGACATGCACACCATCATAGCTGGCAGACGCTGGAGTTGGGTTGGCCATGTCCTCAGAAGGGACCCTGATACCATCGCAAGAACAGCTATGCTATGGACCCCCGAGGGAAAGCGAAAGAGAGGCCGACCAAAAACAACTTGGCGGAGAACTGTGGAAGCTGAGATGCAAAGAATGATCACAGTTGGGGCACTGTACGAAGGATGGCCGCCGACCGAGCAAAGTGGAATCAATTTGTTGGAGTAATATGAATCGTATGCCAGTAAACACAACAAAAACGAAATCTATGTTGATTACCACCAGACAGAAACTCCTAAGCTGCACCAAAAGATCGCTACAGTTACACGCGGAATCAATACAAATTGAACATGTAACATAACACAAAGTTCTCGGGATCACGATTGACCAGCACTTAACGTGGAACTCCCATGTACGGAATTTAACCAAACACATAGCACAAAAGACGTACCAGCTAGCCAAAATAAAACACTTCTTAGACGCAGACACTAGACTATTGTTCTACACCTCACATATACAGACACATCTAGATTACTGCTCTACACTATGGGATTGTTGCCCTGCTTCCACCTCGAAGAGACTGCACTCCCTGCAAAAGAGAGCAGTGCGTCTGATCACCGATAATCGCACGACACCACACACAAGGACAGGAAAAGAACCCAAAATACTGTCGCTAAAAAAAAAAAAAAATATAAAATCGTCTTCTCTACAACAAAGCCAAGCTGACTCACACAATTCTATCTAACAATGCCCCGTCGTACCTAAGATCATTGTTTCAAACCAGTAGAAGGGAGGGACAACGATTACATCAGTTACGTCTGCCCAAACCTAGGATCGACATGTTCAAAAAGAGTCTAGCCTACTCTGGTGCCTACTTATGGAACAGCCTTCCACACCACCTAAAAAGCCTACCTACACAATATTCTTTTAACAAAGCACTTTTCAAACACTTCCCCAACACTGATTATCTACCCCCATAGAAACAGTATTTGCCTGTCAACATCTCATCCATAGGTCAACATTTCTTTTCCTCTTCCGCTCATTTTTTTGTGTGAATAATTTGTTTTATATCCATGTAATATCATTATTATATTCACTTTAAAATATTATTATATATTGTAATGTATGTGTGAATGTACCCACATAATACTGTACTTTAGAAATGTGAGTCGTGAGAATGTACCCGCATACCAAAAATACAGATTAATTGTAGACGGATTGACCGCATGAGTGAGTGTCGGTATACAGAATTTATTTATTTTTATTTATTGTTTTATTTATTTTATTTTATTATTACTTTTTTCCCTCAATTACTAGCTTGTTTGTTTCAAAAAAAAAAACCTACTCATTTTTTTTAATTATGATTGCATACTGTAAATGAATGCTGTTATGGTAACTTTATAATGTTGCATGCCTTTAAATTAATGCTTAAAGCATCATGTGGGAATGAAAGGATATAGTATGCAAGATTAATGAGAGTGGAAGGGCAGAATGTTAGACGGGCCTGCGCGCCCAATTCTTTACCCTTCGAAAATAAAGTTCGTTCGTTCGTTCGTTCGTTCGTAGCATCCAGTTCTTTAACATGACAGAAAGGGTTCAGTTGAGATCCATGTTGAGACTGGAGGCGAGGGAGACAGGATTAGAGGGAGATGCCGCGAACCTGTTTGTCAACAGGGAACTTGAAAGATATGACACGGAGCAAGAAAGAGAGAAGGCTGAGAAGAAAGAAAAGGAAGCACTGGATAGAGCAGAGAGGAAAGAAGCGGAGGATCGTCAATTGGAACAGAAGAAAATTGAGACAGGGATGGAAGCTCGCAGGGAAAGAGAGAAGGAGAGACAACGTGAGGAGAGAGAGAGGGAGAGACAGCACGAACTGGCGCTTAAGGCTTTAGAGAGTCCGGGCGCTTCTACTTCAAATAACGGAGAGCCGTCTTCGCCCCAGTCTCAGTCAACGGATCTCTCTAGCACTCAGTCTGCCCAATTAACTGCGAAGTCTTTTACTTTAGAGTCTTTTCCCAGCCCCAATGAGAAAATTGACACCTTCCTAGAAAAATTCGAGAGGCTCGCAAATCTGTATGGGTTAGAGAGTTCCCGTTGGAGTCTTAAACTCTCAACTGCGTTGAAAGGTAATGCTTATGACGTGTATACGAAGCTGGGAACCAACCAACATGATTACGACATGCTAAAGAAGGCCTTGCTAGAGCGGTTTGAGATGACCGCCCGAAAATTTCTGCAAATGTTCAGAAACAGCCGAAAAGAGAGCACGGAAACATTTCCCCAGTTCTCTTCACGTCTCACGGGCTATTTGACAAAGTGCATTAAATTATCTGGATTACCTCTTACATATGTTCTGTACTTATGATTTTTGCCTGTAACAAATGATAAATGTTGTGACTGATTTTAATGATAAATAAACACCATAAAACTTTTAGTACTGTGTTGGAAGACCCAAGCCCAAATTACCCATATTTGTGTACCATAGTTCGTATTCACGTAGCGTCCGTGTATTTGAAACACCAAATTGGTGTGAGCGCATGTGTATTTGGAAACTGGCAAATAATTGTTTAGCCAGGAGAGTTTAAGGAGTAGATTGAGAGAAAAAAGATTGTCGTAAAAGAGTCTGTCCTTACTCTCCCCAGCACTCTGTGAAACAACTATTTACTTTCTAACCCTTTCTATCATAGAGCCTTCACCATCATTTTCCACTCTAAACGGGACCACTATTTCTAAGACTTTTTCTCAAAATAAATTTACGACAAGAAGTACCATCCGTCAGAGAAATAACACCATTTCTGTATTTATTCTCCGTCCGCTAAAAGTCAGTATCTAGTTGCTCAGAATTCTTTGGATAATCTAGCTCGCGATTCTAAGAGTCATAGTGAAAGTGTATTACTGGAATTCCGTGGAGATTATTCATTTATGATTGTGGTAATAATTTAAGTTGTGCTTAAGAATTAAATGTGTTAAGAGTTTTATCATTTTATTCACTAGCATTAAAACTAGCGACATAGGTAAACGCGAAGATAATTTTTTACCAGGGGTTAAGTAATGTGAAATCCTTCAACCATTTTCTTAGCTGACTTAAGTAAAATGTTAAGAGTGACGGATAAAAGTGACAGAGTAGTATGGGCATTTTATTTCTTTGTGTGTAAAATTATATTAAATGACCTACGGTTATATCATGTGTAAAAAACCGATAGACGCCGACAATAAACTAACTAGTATGGACAGGCGATAATTGTTAAGGGCGTAGTCATAAATAAAAATTTAAACTGACATTGCGCGCTGAGTGTTTAACAAGTCGGAAGGGTGGGGTGGGGGGGGGGAGTGGGCGGCTACATCCCTGAAATCCAAATCCGTACATTGCTAAGCGAAGCAAGATAGTATAAGCTTAAAATACTGTGTGCCTTTTAATTTAATTAGGAGATAGGATAAGAGATCACACCTGACGCGTGATAGCAAAGGATTGGTATTTTGGTTAAATTTTGGTTTTTTCTTCCCAATCTAGGCTAGGTCAAAAACCAGCGGCCAGCGTGTTTTTCTCTAATTTGTGGGCATGTTACTCAGTTACGGAAAGCATATAAACTGTAGCTGAGCTAAACGGAACTTACAAATACCCAGATTTATGTATTAAATTTATCAGCCCACTGCGGCAATAAACATAACATTTCCTCGACTACTGACAGTCGTTTTTTTTAAACCAAGTGATTTTTTTACTCAAGATAAACTTTGGTTCATAACCGGCTCTCATCCCAGAGAAAAGTCGAGAGGATTTATCACCAGCAGCTTTATAGCGTAACAGTCGTAGCACCTAGAAGCTAGACAATATAAGAATTATTTTCTTCTTTTATAACTTTGAGCGTCCGAGAACGTCTTGCTTCAATAACCATATGCAGTGACACAGAACTCATCCAGGGAAACTTAACTACCAACTCTGGCGACCACCTCGTCATTATTATTATACATCAAGGCTGGTCTGGGGCCAGATTTGGCAACCCACCTGACAATATAGTCATACTATTGTAATTTTTCCAAATGATGTCTACAGAAGCATTAGGTAAGCAAGAGTGTTGTTGTGGCCACAGCTGAAAGAGTGAGTGACAGAGAGAGAGAGAGAGAGAGAGAGAGACAGACAGAGAGAGACAGAGAGAGAGAGAGTAAATAATTTCTTTTAGTTACCATCATTGTATTAACCTCTTCCTTCTATTGTTTTTTGCTAACCCGATTACTTTACCGAGTAGTATTTAGTGGGAACTTGTTCTTCAAAGTCTACTCCATACCAGAGTGTTTATCTTTGACCTTTGGGGGTTATTAACTTCTTGTGGGATCTTTTCTCAACAGAGGGGAGGACACTTATGGGTTTATTTTTCTTAATTCTGTAAAACATGATTTATATTGATTTCTATATGTTTGACGTTGTGATGAGTTTAATGATAATAAACTAAATAAAACTTAATTTAGTGTGTCAGTCAAACCCCTACCGCTATATGTTTATCCATAGTTTTTTCACGTGTGTGTGTCTTGTAGTCACATAATTGTGTGTGTGTGTGTGGGCAGTGTAACCTATATTTTATATATCTAGGGAGAGAAAGGTCGTCTGTTATTAAACATAGTCGTATAGATAGGCTGGACTAGAGAAACTTCTCACTCCAGAGACTGATCTTCCTCTTACACTATTCCCTCGTGAAAATCTATTTTCTACACCTTCATTCTCACACATTTTCCACTAACACTCCAGCTCAGACCGGACCATAAATATCTTCTGACCTAGCTTTAAAACGTTTACGACAATGTTACAAATTTAACTTCGATTTAATCCTTTTACATGTACTGCATGTTTGTCTCAGTCAATTTACTACACACACTCTAAACAGAGGTATACCAGAATAGTAAGAATTCCACTGAGTAAATCAGGGGTAGGGGCTTGAATGAGCTGAAATTAATAAGAGCTTAATTCTTCACAAAAGTTGTCGGCAGATTCTAGAATTAACGTTACTCAGCAAAAGCGGCATTGCTTTCGCTTATCTGAACATTTTTTGAAAACTCCCTGGAGATGGAAGCGTTTTGTTTTTTCTATCTACATCTCTTCTTCTTCTTTGATCCATAACTGCCAACCGCTAAAGCAGTCAGTGGCCATCACGCCTGGTGGCGCCTTGTATGGCAACAACAAATTGATTCCACTTTGCTCGGTCGGTTGCCATCCTTCGTACAGTGCCCCAACTCTGGTTCATTCTTTGCATCTCGGCTTCCACATTTCTCCGCCAAGTTGTTTTTGGTCGGCCTCTCTTTCGCTTTCCCTCGGGGGTCCACAGAATAGCTGTTCTTGTGATGGTATCAGGGTCCCTTCTGAGGACGTGGCCAACCCAACTCCAGCGTCTGCCAGCTATGATGGTGTGCATGTCTTCCTAGTTACTCCGAATAAGTAGTTCTTGGTTGCTGATGGTGTTTGGCCAAAAGATTCGGAGAATTTTCCTTAGGCACATTGTGTGGAAGGAGGACAGTTTCGACATTTCCTTCTCTGTTACTCTCCAGCATTCCGCACCATAGAGAAGCACAGAAAGTACACAGCTCTCATACAGTCTTAATTTGGTGTTTGTGCTGTACTGGGAAGAATTCCAAATGTTGTTGAGACTCGCAAACGCTGTTCTCGCTTTATTCATTCTGTTTTAATGTCCTTGCTTGTTCCGCCGTCAGGTATTACTATGCATCCTTGGCAAGTAAATGTGTCTGTCTGTTCTAACTTCTGGTTCCTTACTGTTATTGGCTAAGGATTGCCCACATTTAGTGTCATGACCTCTGTCTTCTTCAGATTGATGTTCAGGTCAACCTGCTGGCCATACTTATTCAGTCTTTCGGTTTTTCTTGAATGTTGATGTGAATGCGCGAGTAGTGCAATGTCATCTGCAAATTCCAGGTCTTCTAGTGTAGAAAACGTTGTCCATCTAATTCCTCTTGGAATGCCCTCTGTTGTCTGGCGCATCACCCAATCTATGGCTGTCAAAAATAATATTGTTGATAAGGGGCATCCCTGTCGTACTCCTGTTTTCACTTCGAAAGTTACATTACTCAATCCAACACTGCATGTAAAGTTAGAATAGAGGCTTTTTATGATGGAAACAATGCGGCTGGGAATTCCATAAGCCCTCAGTATTTTCCATAGGCTGTCCCTGTGTATGCTGTCGAAAACCTTTTCAAAATCAACAAAGTTAATGTATAGCTGTCTCTGCCATTCTGAGCACTGTTCTATAATGTTCCTGAGGGTGAATATATGATCTGCACATCTTCTGTTCTTTCTAAAGCCCGCTTGTTCTTTCCTCAGTTTATGGTCAACTGCTTTTGAAATTCTCTGGATGATTGTCCTGCCTAGTATTTTGCTGGGAACTGAGAGGAGAGTAATTCCTCTCCAGTTGTTGCAGTCTGCAAGGTCGCCATTTTTGGGCAATTGGACAATTATTCCTTTACTACACTCTGTTGGTGTTGTCTCAGTTTCCCAGACTTGTGCAAATAGTGGTCCTAATAGTTCTGCCGCTAGTTCAGGGTCTGCCTTGAATAACACAGCATTTAGATTGTCGTGACCAGGCGCTTTTCCATTTTTTAACCATTTGATAGCTGTGATGATTTCTTCTTTTCGTGGAATGTCTGTATTTATTTCTAAGTCACTTTCAGCCTCAGGAACATTCAGCTTAGTCTCTGGTGCTTCCTTATTCAGTGTTTCTCTGTAGTGCTCTGCCCATCTTGTTTCCTTCCCCCGAGCTGTGGTGATGAGATTTCCTTGCTTGTCTCTTACTAACGTTATGTTGTTTGCACCTCGTTTTCCACTGATAATTTTAGTTATTTTATAAACTGTGCTTTGTTCATTTCTCAGTGCTGCCTCTTCTGTCTGTCTTGCAAGGTCATCCAGAAATGTCCTTTTTGTTAGCACGGGTTTGACGTTTTACTTCCTTGTCCAGCTGACTGTACTGTCCACTATATATTGCCTTTAACCTGGGAGACTTAGCTTCTGTTTTCTTTCTTTTCATTTCCGTTCTCTTCGCTATGGTGTTTAGCGTTTCTGGTGTTATCCAGTCTTGGTTCTTTCTTTCCTGGAATCCCAAGCATGACTTTGCTGTTTTCCTTGTATATTGTTAAGATGGTATTGAATTTCTGGTCGATATAATCGGTCTCTGTTCTTTCCTGGCTTTTGGTAATCTGATATCGCCTCTTTCCGTCGACCACGAAAGCTTTTCTGGTGAGGGGGTCCTTAAGTTTCGTGATGTTATATCTTTTCTGTTTGACTGCATCTGGTCCAGCAGCTCTGAGTTTCACCTTCAGTCTTGGTACTACTAGGTGATGATCACTTCCCACATCTGCGCCTTTTCTTACTTTCACGTTTTGTAATGCATGCCTCCATCTGCCATTGATCATTATGTGATCTATCTGGTTTCTGTCCCGTCCGTTTAGTGATTCCCACGTTAACTTGTGCACTTCTTTGTGTTGAAAAAGTGTTCCTCCAATGACCAGGTTGTTAATACTGCAGAAGGTTATTAATTTGTCCCCATTCTCATTTACTGTTTCACTGCCGCATTTCCCCATTACTCTTTCGTTATAATTATTGTGTGCTCCAACTTTCGCATTTAGGTCTCCCATACTATAATAAGATCGTATCTGGGTGCAGTTTCCATTTCCTTTTGTACCTGTTGATAGAACTCGTCCTTGATCTCTTCGTCGCTGTCGTTTATTGGTGCATAGCATTGTATAATTGTGGTGTTGGTGAATCTCCCTCTCAGTTTTGTTCTTATCAGTCTGTTGTTGATGGGTTTCCCTTCCAGTAAAGACCTGTCCATTCCTTTCTTCAGGTTAATGGCTACACCTTCGTTGTGCTGACCATCCTTTCTACCAGAATAAAGTACTGTTTCCCCTGTAACTGTTTTTATTCTCCCCGTCCCTGTCCATCTGCTCTCGCTTATTCCCAGGATATGTAATTTGTAGTTCCTCATCTCTGCTGTGATTTGTCTCAGCTTTCCTGCCTCATTCATAGTTCTGACGTTCCAAAATCCAATTCTGGTTTCGTGTTTTGTGGTCAGGGCATCCATTTTCATGCCAATGGCTTCCTTTCGGCCTTCACCACTGGCAGTCATACGAGCCTGAGACTCCGGATGTCCGTCCCGCATCAATGTTTTTCTATTTGTTGCCGTTTCCGTAACACGTGCGATTTTTTACATAGACAGGGGTTTCGGCCCCTTGCTAAAACCCCCAACCTGGAGGACCAGGGTACACTTTTGTCTGACCCCTACCCACGCAGACCAGTCCAGCTTGGTTGAACCTACCAGGAGTAAAACTCCCACTGGCATAGCTCTGGGGATTGTCAGGGAACACAAGCTGCCATATCGCTACAAGGTATAGGTACCATTGATGGCAGATCTACATCTCTGCCAAGAGTAATCTTGTGCGAAGGTAGACACATTTGAAGCCCATATTAGATACTCTTGAGTTTTGGCCACTGTTGGACCACTACTGCAAAGCAGAGGAGGCAATTCCGTCACAAGGCGATGCTCCCTACGGTACCACCTCAGATTGGGCGAAAAGAAGCTCTCACAACAAGCAGAAGAGAAAATAGCACGCCGAAAGGCACACCAGGAAATAAAGCAACTGAGGGCTACTACCCCAGGGGTGCATTCTCATATTCAGTTATAACTGAAGGGGCTTCCATACTATACTATACTGTACTGTACTGTACTGTACTGTACTGTACTGTACTGTACTGTACTATACTATACTATACTATACTATACTATACTATACTATACTATACTATACTATACTAATAGAAACACGAAATGTCGTCAATTCCAGAGTGACATCGTTTCCAATTTTTGATTTCTCTTGCAAACAGCAATGTATAATATTGTGCCTGCTCCAGGAACCTTTGCACTGATTCAACCTATAAGTGGAGACGTTCTTGATATCTGTGATACTGTACTCACCTTGCAATAGATCGAATACGTTAACTTCGCTATATAACGCTTCAGTTTTGACGAGCTCAATAGTTTTCAAATTCATTGTCTTGTTTGTTTAGCTTTTACTTCCCTTGTCGAGATTTTGCGATACAAAGTCAAGAGTAATCGCTGCCTTCAATGTCTCAAAATGGTTTATTTATGTCATAGACAAAAGCTGTTCTACCTTTGAAGTTAACTTGAGTTTGGTCTACTTTGACTTTCAAAGGCGAAGGATCTTTGAATCTGGTCATGAACAGTAATTACCAGATCTCTATAAATGCCGTAATCTTAATTATGAAACCCTTGCGATCAATCACAGTGCAAAGGTCGTAAAAAACTTCTATCAGTCTTCCTATATCATAACTTGTCGTGTCTTGTCTTTGTTCCACCATCACTATGCGTTAGCTGTTGGTGATATGTCCTAACTACAGGTGATCAGATTGATATAAACGTGGACTCGATGACTTGATTGAAGCACAGCAAAGTAGAAAGCGACAAAACGTCCGAATATACAGATAGATAGATATATGTTCGTTGGCGGATACAAACACACACGTACTAAGTAAATAGTTTAAACCAGGGTTTCTTAAACCGTGGCCCACGGACCCCTTGCGGTGTCCCTGAATGAACTGTAGAAGGATGAAAATAATGAAGAGTATACAAAAAAAAAAAAAAACCCAATAAAAATGTAAAAGCCATAAAGCCATTAAACATGAAGATAAACATGACACAACCACTGATGAGACAGATGAATAGAAAGAGAGAGAAAACAGTAAAGCAGATAGGTACATCGACAGCAGATAGAAGAATACATGGTGGAGTAGTTATTTTGTTGAGTGGATAAACGGAAAGTAAATGGAAGGGGGAAGGACAGACAAAGAGACAGACATAGACGTAGAGAAACGGACAGAAAGATAGATAAGTAGACAGACAGACAGACAGACAGACAGACATATAGATAGATAGATAGTTAGATAGATAGATAGATAGATAGATAGATAGATAGATAGATAGATAGATAGATAGATAGATAGATAGATAGATAGATAGATAGATAGTTAACCGGTAATCTACACCATAGACACTGTCACGAAATACGTTAGTTCTCGTTTTTTGGGGGGTCTTCAATTCTTTCCGGCAGAATTATCTTCTGCGTGCTAATTCTTCCAGTATCGATTGTGTACGCTTTCATGGTTCAAGGTGTTCTTATCATCTTTTGTCGCTCCCTTATCTGTACTTGACCTGTTTTGAAACAACAGTGAACTCTGTTTGTGCAGAGGGAAGTTGTTTGTTTCCGTTACATAACATCTTCCGGCCCAGCAGTAAGGTGTCTGAAGTAGCGAGACGAATTAAGTTTATCATATTACAAGCCAGGCTTGCGGTAGACAAGGATGGCAAAAGATAAGCTTGGATAACGTTTGCACAAGATGGCATAGGGTGAAAACTCAGGCATTTTGTCGGCGACAAAGGTATGGAACAAAGGTCTGAAACGAGGACATGGGTTGCATATAATTGCCACTAACTATGTTGTCTCGGTGTTTCAGTATGAATGCCTATCTTGTTGAACATTTAGACACGGACAGTGATGTAAAACTTCCTGAAGATTGACTTTGTTGTGATAAACAATTACAAGAAAACAACATCTTGGAAGATATTATCAGCGATAGATCTGTGAAGTAGTGAGTTTGTAGACATGACAAATACCAACAGAGGTAGCAAGAGTTATTGTTATGGAATGTGAAAATCACACGTAAATGGCAAAATTTTATGTTGTCATGCAGTAATGTTCTATATGAGAGAAGGGTAATGGGAAAACAGACCCCTACCAAAACCAGACACTTATTTGCAATTGGTTTGGCATTTGAAATGCTAAGACACATTGCGCCTGATTGAACATCTACTCCAAGTAGCAAGCTGAGTGTGTTGGCGGAAAATGTCTCTTATATGCTACAGCTTTGTAAGACTACTTCACTTACTTCCAATTTCGTCGAGAAGAAGTCATAGACAGCCAGGAACATATAAACAACTTTATTTATTTTACATTGTACACTATAAGTGATTATTTAACCGGTTTATCTGTAACTGTAAAGCTGTAGTTGGTTTAATCACAACTGAGTGAATTGTATGTCTGCACCTGTATAACTCATATTCTTATAAATACAGAACCAGATAGAGCTATTAGATTAAGATTTTGCTGAATCACCTTCAGCTGGGGGCTCAGAAATACGAACGAAAATATATTACCTCATAGTAGGGGCGGGAGAATATAAGTTCATGAAAGCTTAGATGATCTCAGTTGTTGTGCTTGCTTTTCTTTAAAATTATGTGAGGCTTCCTTAAATTGAAGCATCATTCTTCTATTTTTATCTCTGCCAAGAGTAATCTAGAGCAAAGGTTGATACCTGTGAAGAACCTCATCATTATACTTTAACACTGGCCATTGTTGGACCACTACTGCGGAAAAGGGGAGACAATACCGTCACAGATCGACAGATAGATAAATGGATAGATAGATAGATAGAAAGATAGGTTGATAGGTAGGTATGTAGGTAGGTAGGTAGATAGATAGATAGGTGGGTGGGTGGGTGGGTGGGTGGGTAGGTAGTTAAGTAGGTAGGTACGTAGGTAGACAGATAGATAGATAGATAGATAGATAGATAGATAGATAGATAGATAGATAGATAGATGGGTGGGTGGGTGGGTGGGTAGGTAGTAGGTAGGTAGGTAGGTAGGTAGGTAGGTAGGTAGATAGATAGATAGATAGATAGATAGATAGATAGATAGATAGATAGATAGATAGATAGATAGATAGATAGATAGATAGATAGATCACAGAAACCATCTGCCCAAATCCTTTAGTCCACCATTTATCAATATGCACGGCTGTTTTCGTACCCACAGTTTCTACCTTCATTTTCACCGAGAGCGGCTGATCAGAGGCAACAAAATGGTACACCGATGCCAGATGTTATAAACATTTATGTCAATCAAAAGACGGACGTATGCTGGAGCGCGCAGTGCCGAAACTTAAAGGGTGTCAGAGTTTTGTGGTTAAGGTAGACAGTAACTGATGACTGACCTGGCACTGATCTATTTCCTGTTCCGGTTGTTGGCTTACTCTAGCAATCGGGTAAAGCTTAAAAATCGGAGTCGATTGTTGGACCAAGAGATAACCTCGTTTAACAATTAAAATACGTGAATAGAATAATACCTGCTTAATTTATTTTGTTGCCGACCTGTAATCTCATTAGAAGCATTAAGAAGAGATTCAGTGTCCATTCTTTTTTTCCGAAAGGGATGTCGTCTTGGCCTGCGTCAAACTAGTTTCTTCAGAATAACATGAATACAATGTTTGAATATTCCTCTTGAGTCTTCCTTATCGTGAAGGCAGATAGTCTGCTCTTTTTGCCGGGAGGAATGGAGTTTAGTGTCTTCACTAACGTCAGACTAGTTTCTTCACAATTTATTAATTAATACAATCTGTCAATCTTCATCTACAGTCTTCCTTGTCAAGAAGAAGAACAACAAATACAGCGGAAATTAAAAAAAAAAAAATGCAGTTCCAATTATAAACTGTTCACTTGTAGTTTGAAATCTATTTAGATTTTCATTCCAACCAAAGTGTACAGTTGATAATTTAAACTTTATTAATTATTTGTTGTTGCTAACAATAATTTTGGTATATTAAAAAAATGCACTCAGAAAAATAAAGTATCGGATTATTTTGTAGCAAAAAAAAATTATAATAATGATACAGTTTAAAAATATGTGGTACACTATGTGATTATTGCTGAACTACTCTAGAATTGAAAAATGTTTTGCGGTAATGTGTGCCGACAAGGAAAATAAAGTCATATAATGTTGCTTTCACTAGGTAGGTGCTCCTTATCAATCTAATGTATAAATAGCAAAGTCTGTTCGTTAATACTTTATACAAATCTACGTGCCTTAAAATTTCTTCTTTAGAATCTGTAAATCTGATGGGATTAATTTTTACAACACGCATTCTAATTGTAGAAGAAATGTATATTAAAACCAAAGGCAGGTCAATATAGGTACATCAGTCATATCACTGAAACATACTGCAAGGCTTTTTACTATTTGGACATGCGCCCTGATATAACCAACGGACTCTGTGTCTAGGTTGAACAGGGTGCGCCTCGTCAAATGAGAACATTTTATTTAACAAAATATATGTTGCAATGGGAGCTGCGCTAGCGTAGTGGTTACAACACCGCTCTGGCGACCGGGTGATTCAGGATCAAACCCGGGCGACGGCATTTGAGGATTTTTCGTCGACCGGGAACTGGACTGGATTAACTCGAGACCTGGCGAGGACATTTGAAGGAGTGTCGTCGACCAGGGATTGGCGGTTCCTGAGCCGACCCAGCTGCAAAGGGTACCTCCGAAATCGGAGAGTATTTGCCTGAATGGCGAGGGACACCTGTCTCTGTACAAGAAAAAAGGGATACTCACGTAAAATCAATGTCAGGTTAGACATTAGTAATAACCTGAGATTTCGCCTCGAGTATTAGCGGGCGTACGCTTAAAAAAAAAATAATAAAAAAAAAAAAATATGTTGCAATAATAAATGTAGAAAACAACGATAAGTAAAAATGTCACGATGTAGTCAAAGGTATTAATTGTACCGTATGTAACTTTGCAAAAGTTTCATTAACATTTACTAGAAAAATACGCGCAACGCCGGGTACATACAGCTAGTAGTTCATAAAACATAAGTATAGAACCGTTTTCACTTCTTTAGCTCCTTCTATAATTGTTCATATAATATATATGACATTGTTTGTACCTTTTCCTACTACAAGTGCACACTGCTGGTCACTGATTCTTTTTTTTAAATTTTACTTCTCACTCTTCTTATGACAATTCCTAACGTCATTTTGGTCACATGACTTATAAGACTAATTGTGCTGTGGTCTTCTATCTGATTTCTTTTGCGAAGCTATGCATGTTGGTTTTAGAAGATCATCAAGTATGTATCCAGTGTTGCGAATGTCATTCGGCAGTTTCGCTGTGACGATCATTCCAAATTCTTCCATAGCCTCCGTTTCCTCTATTGTTGTACTATCTGGTCAAGATGATGTGTTCTTCATCGTGTAGCGTAAGGAGTCTTCAACTTCTGCCAGAAGAATCGGTGGTCCGTCACAGTTTTCTTGAGCATTTAATTCAAGTCTTCATACATATTCTTTATATATTATGTTCATATTTTTGTTACGATCTTCTCACCCAATAATATAACTCCTTTCTTTGATTTCAAACACTTAGTGAGTTTTTGAGTTTTTATACCCATTAACTCTTTTTTTTTTCCTTGCTTGTACTTAGTGTGATAAACGAGCGCAAAGGCCTTATTGCTCCATCTTTTCCTACATTCTTCATACTGTATTTTCTCCGACATTTGCTCTCTCATCTCATATTTGCGATCCACATTTGCTATTTCATTGTTGTGATTACTCGCGACCGGTATCTAGAGAACCACATTTGTTCTTTCATCGGGGGAAATAAAGTCCTTTGATTGAGTCCACATGCCTGACATTATCATTTGAAGCCCACATTGTATCGTGATAAATCTGGTAAAAACACATATGGTCATCCTAATCAAACTGTAATTTCTGTGACACCACATTGGACGCCCAGATTGGCCAGGGGAAAACGTGGCCGCGGTTCAGACAAGCGTGGGTTGACCACATTGGACGCCCAGCTTGGGCAGGGTGACTTCCAGAAATATATAATACCGCATAATCTACTAGAGTGAGGCAGTCCAGGTTTTTACCTTGTGAGGAAGAGATCAAACCCAAAAACGCATAGCCTAATACACGTGTTTATTCAGAGTGGATGATAATTCAGTTCCGTGATTAATTGTGTTCTTAAAGGATTTTGCGAAGGGAAAAGAAGGTTAGTAGATCTTATACTTATTAATACATTTTCTTAATTTTGTTTATTTTAACCTCACAGCTAAAATGTGCGGAAGATAAAGTTTCAAATAATTCTTGGCATAACTGATTAATAAAATCAGAAGATTTTCATAGAAGATGATAGGATGATAGAAGGTAATTAATAGTTCATATTTCACCTTTATCATCATCACAGTCTCCCATATGCACACACTCTCATGCACAAGATATTTAACATCATTAGAATTGAACTCAGAGAGAGGGAGATGAATAATGAGCAGTAGTTTAAATGAAAGTCAACCAGTGATGTTAAATGTGAAAAACTTACGAAGACTTTTGTGTGTCTTCAGTTCATCAGAAGTCTGAGTCTACACGCAACGTGTCTGACGTCTAACCAGAAATAAGTTATCAAAAACGGACATTTGGCTAGCAGAATTCGCCATAGGACATCTTTCATTCCTCAATTTAAAAGGAATATTGTCTCACCCACAAGTCATAAGGTGGACGCAGCATTTTTTCGTCACCATATACTGCTTGCTCACAAGTTCAATACAGAGTTATCACAAGTTCAATACATCGTTATCACAAGTTCAATACAGAGTCATCATAAACTCTAATCACTCGAAAGATCATTATTATCTGAAGTCAAGCAAAAGAGCTCAAAAGAGGAATCGCATATTTATACCACGTGCAACACACTCTTAAGCGCATTTTATGAAGCAGACTCGAAAGTATATGAATCACGACTACATACGCAAGATTATGAGTCTACATATCACTAACATTTCGTGAAGATATCCAGTCTGACCAGTACCGTCGGGAGATTAGACCACAGAACTTTTGTTCATATGACAACTATTAACTGTTGATCCACACTACAGAGATATACTCAAACAGTGAAGGAATATACATAAATATCTCGTCAGCGTTCTCCGTACGACAACAGTATTCATCAGAACGTCCTCGACTTAGAGATACCCCATTCGACATAACGTATAACAACTTGGGACATTTTATGCATACATGTGAATCCTCATATCTAGGAGAAGCATTTAGAGACACATGGACTGTGTAGAGTACTCACCATTTTGGTAACACGTATCATATCACATCATCATTTCACTCTACACCAGTTCATCCTTAATTAACTATTACTTAATTAACTGTAATTTTATTATCTCACCTGTGTGTTTTGTGTGAATCGTCTTTCACCATCATCACGTTCTAACCATTACTAACCCTATATGTGTGGATATTTCATTAATAAACCCAACGATCAGTTGATCATTATCAAGAGTTTGTTAATGTATCACTCGTGCTGTCGGTGTTACATATTCACCTATAGGAACCTTTCTCTACTCAGATGAGGTTGGGGGCTTTTTCTTTACGGGATCTAAGGGCAGAAGCTAAGGTCGTGGGGAAACAGAACTCTTTCCATAATTTATTAGAAAACACTGTCTAGTGGAAAGCATTCGCATTCCTGTCTTCTTGTCCCTATCTCGAATAGGTCTTTTTTTCTTTCTTAACGAGCCAATTTCTAGAGACCTTATATCTAATATCTCATAGACTATTCCTGGCAAAAACTACTGTCGTAGTTGCCCCAGTGACTCACCACACGACACTTAGGTTTTGAATCTTTTCTGTGCTGCACTCTGCACCTCTGGTTTAGCCAGGTTTCTTTCGTTGTCTTAAATTCGTTAACTATTTCTTTTTTTAGCCTTTCACAATCTTCTTTGTCTTGCGTATTCTTTCTTCTCGTGTCTGTCAGTTGTAAAATATGCAATCGTACATTATACCAAAGTTCATCACAAACTCTAAGGATGTTAAAATAACGTGTTTTGTCTTGAGTTTCTTGTTAATTATTGTTTTGCGAAACCTGTTATCGGGATCGGTAACCTAGGAAGAGAAACGAAGAAACGAACCCTTCCAAAATGGCTTAACAGATTCAGTACGAGTGATCGTTCAGCATAACAGTAACATTGGAATCGGGACTACATTACTACAGCCAGATGACAGAAGCCCCCCAAATCTATTTCCGGTCGCATATGCGAGTCGGAAGTTAAACCGAGCAGAACAAAACTATTCCACAATCGAAAAGGAATGTTTGTCCCTCGTCTGGGGAATACAAAAATTTCAAGCATACCTGTACGGAAGGAAATTTACAATCCAGAGTGATCACCAACCTCTGACCTTCCTCGCCAATTCAAAGAATTTGAATGCTAGACTGATGAGGTGGTCGCTTGTTCTACAACCTTAAACGTTCCAAGTGGACTATATCCAAGGAAAACATAACGTAGGAGCGGATTTTTTAAGCCGTCATCCTATGAGGCAGGACGAAGAGCACGGACAAGTAGAGGAAAGGGTGGAAACCGGAGAGAAAAACGAAGATGAGGAAAAAGGATTAAAGAATCCCGAGCAAGAAGTCTAAGCTCTCCTGAGTACGATTGACATCACACTTGAGGAGGGGCTATTGTGATAAACGAGCGCAAAGGCCTTATTGCTCCATCTTTTCCTACATTCTTCATACTGTATTTTCTCCGACATTTGCTCTCTCATCTCATATTTGCGATCCACATTTGCTATTTCATTGTTGTGATTACTCGCGACCGGTATCTAGAGAAACCACATTTGTTCTTTCATCGGGGGAAATAAAGTCCTTTGATTGAGTCCACATGCCTGACATTATCATTTGAAGCCCACATTGTATCGTGATAAATCTGGTAAAAACACATATGGTCATCCTAATCAAACTGTAATTTCTGTGACACCACATTGGACGCCCAGATTGGCCAGGGGAAAACGTGGCCGCGGTTCAGACAAGCGTGGGTTGACCACATTGGACGCCCAGCTTGGGCAGGGTGACTTCCAGAAATATATAATACCGCATAATCTACTAGAGTGAGGCAGTCCAGGTTTTTACCTTGTGAGGAAGAGATCAAACCCAAAAACGCATAGCCTAATACACGTGTTTATTCAGAGTGGATGATAATTCAGTTCCGTGATTAATTGTGTTCTTAAAGGATTTTGCGAAGGGAAAAGAAGGTTAGTAGATCTTATACTTATTAATACATTTTCTTAATTTTGTTTATTTTAACCTCACAAAGCTAAAATGTGCGGAAGATAAAGTTTCAAATAATTCTTGGCATAACTGATTAATAAAATCAGAAGATTTTCATAGAAGATGATAGGATGATAGAAGGTAATTAATAGTTCATATTTCACCTTTATCATCATCACAGTCTCCCATATGCACACACTCTCATGCACAAGATATTTAACATCATTAGAATTGAACTCAGAGAGAGGGAGATGAATAATGAGCAGTAGTTTAAATGAAAGTCAACCAGTGATGTTAAATGTGAAAAACTTACGAAGACTTTTGTGTGTCTTCAGTTCATCAGAAGTCTGAGTCTACACGCAACGTGTCTGACGTCTAACCAGAAATAAGTTATCAAAAACGGACATTTGGCTAGCAGAATTCGCCATAGGACATCTTTCATTCCTCAATTTAAAAGGAATATTGTCTCACCCACAAGTCATAAGGTGGACGCAGCATTTTTCGTCACCATATACTGCTTGCTCACAAGTTCAATACAGAGTTATCACAAGTTCAATACATCGTTATCACAAGTTCAATACAGAGTCATCATAAACTCTAATCACTCGAAAGATCATTATTATCTGAAGTCAAGCAAAAGAGCTCAAAAGAGGAATCGCATATTTATACCACGTGCAACACACTCTTAAGCGCATTTTATGAAGCAGACTCGAAAGTATATGAATCACGACTACATACGCAAGATTATGAGTCTACATATCACTAACATTTCGTGAAGATATCCAGTCTGACCAGTACCGTCGGGAGATTAGACCACAGACCTTTTGTTCATATGACAACTATTAACTGTTGATCCACACTACAGAGATATACTCAAACAGTGAAGGAATATACATAAATATCTCGTCAGCGTTCTCCGTACGACAACAGTATTCATCAGAACGTCCTCGACTTAGAGATACCCCATTCGACATAACGTATAACAACTTGGGACATTTTATGCATACATGTGAATCCTCATATCTAGGAGAAGCATTTAGAGACACATGGACTGTGTAGAGTACTCACCATTTTGGTAACACGTATCATATCACATCATCATTTCACTCTACACCAGTTCATCCTTAATTAACTATTACTTAATTAACTGTAATTTTATTATCTCATCTGTGTGTTTTGTGTGAATCGTCTTTCACCATCATCACGTTCTAACCATTACTAACCCTATATGTGTGGATATTTCATTAATGAACCCAACGATCAGTTGATCATTATCAAGAGTTTGTTAATGTATCACTCGTGCTGTCGGTGTTACATATTCACCTATAGGAACCTTTCTCTACTCAGATGAGGTTGGGGGCTTTTTCTTTACGGGATCTAAGGGCAGAAGCTAAGGTCGTGGGGAAACAGAACTCTTTCCATAATTTATTAGAAAACACTGTCTAGTGGAAAGCATTCGCATTCCTGTCTTCTTGCCCCTATCTCGAATAGGTCTTTTTTTCTTTCTTAACGAGCCAATTTCTAGAGACCTTATATCTAATATCTCATAGACTATTCCTGGCAAAAACTACTGTCGTAGTTGCCCCAGTGACTCACCACACGACACTTAGGTTTTGAATCTTTTCTGTGCTGCACTCTGCACCTCTGGTTTAGCCAGGTTTCTTTCGTTGTCTTAAATTCGTTAACTATTTCTTTTTTTAGCCTTTCACAATCTTCTTTGTCTTGCGTATTCTTTCTTCTCGTGTCTGTCAGTTGTAAAATATGCAATCGTACATTATACCAAAGTTCATCACAAACTCTAAGGATGTTAAAATAACGTGTTTTGTCTTGAGTTTCTTGTTAATTATTGTTTTGCGAAACCTGTTATCGGGATCGGTAACCTAGGAAGAGAAACGAAGAAACGAACCCTTCCAAAATGGCTTAACAGATTCAGTACGAGTGATCGTTCAGCATAATAAAATATACTACTGGACAAAAGTTAAGGGCCGCCATTCAGTTTAGACAAGGTTTATATAATTCTTCCTGAGCAGGGTCGATTTTCCCTACCTCACGTTGATATTTAAAAAAACAACTACGTGGATTAAAAACAAACAAATCAATACACGCAATTCAAAGAAGTTTGTTTAAATAAAAGGAACTTATTTAATTGGCCGACTAAGTGGGATGCCAGGGGGTGGTCCCCGGGTGACAGCCAGAAAAAAAGGGGGGGGGGGGGTTAGTTCCAGCGAACACTACTGTAACAGCACTGCACTGTTTAAAAATCGACCCCCAAAGCATAATAAATATATTTTTCTGCGCGTTTATTTTTTTTGGAGGGGAGGGGTGAGGAGGGGTGCCAAAGGTAGGATCAGCCCCGATGTCAAATACTTTGAATGCGCCCCTGTTAATTCGATAATTCCTGGGTCCGTTCAGATAGCCATTAACTCTTTTGAAGTGTAAGATAAGCATCGCACGCGATTCGACACACAAGTTTGGCGCCTCTACCCAGATTTAGCAGTCTTGGACAACGGTAATATCATTTCGTAGGAAGGCTGTATGCTCGGCTGTAAGCATATGCGTGTATATATACGTATATGTGGTAGCAGTCCATGCATGCAGGGTTAAGATCTGTCAATTCTAAAACCGGAAGTTCTCTGCCACCACCATTAAAGGTCGCCAAATATAGCGCCGCCCAATGGGCTGATCACCCGTTGGCTTGTCACACCGATTACGGAAACAGCGGCAGATGGATCTATTTGTTGTTGCCCTAAAGACGCCGCTGGGCGTGATGGGAAACTACAACAGAGAAAATCAATCTGCTGTTGCCCTTAAGACGCCACAAGGCGTGATGGCCTCTGACTGCTTGGTCGGTCTTTGGCTAAGGACGGAAGAAGAAGAAATATAGCGCCGGGTTTGCCGGGCGGGGGTGGGAGGAAGAGAAAATAAATAAATGAACTAGCCTGCTGTATTGAAACTAAGGACGCTCTGTTTTAATATTGCCTGAAGAGCGCATGCGCCAAATTATGCATTTAATCACTTCTCACAATTTATAAAGCATTGGCAACCGTATTTCTGGATCATAAGACTCAAATACTTGTTTTCCCCCTGAAAACATTGCTTACAATTTTCCATGGTTTCATGGTACGAAATAACTTCTTCAGAAAAATCAACGTGTTTATGTTCCCATTAATTATAACGGAGGTATTACGTGGCATGTCCGAGTCGAAATAACGGCGATTTACTTGGCATGCCCGAGTCTATGTTGTTATTGTTGTTGTTGTTGTTGTTATTGATCCAGCGGCGTTTGGGCTCTTGCCCTTCGACCCAATGATGTGTAGTGGGTATCTGCTTGTGTTCGCAAGTTTTGCTCCATATAAGAAGTTCCTTTTATCTGGCCTCGGAGGAAGGTGAATTTTCCTAATAGCATCGAGTAAATAATCATCTATATTAATGCTGTGGTCCGTCTATAACCGAGAAAATGATCATTTATATTAATACTGTCTTTCTTCTTCTTCTTTGACCCTTAGCCGCCGACCGTCAAAACAGTCAGTGGCCATTACGCCTGGTGGCGTCTTGTAGGCAACAACAAATTGATTCCACTTTGCTCGGTCGGCGGCCATCCTTCGTACAGTGCCCCAACTCTGGTTCATTCTTTGCATCTCGGCCTCCACAGTCCTCCGCCAAGTTGTTTTTGGTCGGCCTCTCTTTCGTTTTCCTTCAGGGGTCCATAGCATAGCTGTTCTTGTGATGGCATCGGGGTCTCTTCTGAGACCTCTTCTTAATACTGTGGTCTGTGTATAACTGAGAAAATGATCATTTATATTAATACTGTGGTCCGTCAACAAACGAGAAAATGATCATTTATATTAATACTGTGGTCTGTGTATACAGAGAAAATGATCATTTATATTAATACTGTGGTCCGTCAACAAACGAGAAAATGATCATTTATATTAATACTGTGGTCTGTGTATACAGAGAACATGATCATTTATATTAATACTGTGGTCCGTCAACAAACGAGAAAATGATCATTTATATTAATACTGTGGTCCGTCAACAAACGAGAAAATGATCATTTATATTAATACTGTGGTCTGTGTATAACAGAGAACATGATCATTTATATTAATACTGTGGTCCGTCATTAACCGAGAAAATGATCATTTATATTAATACTGTGGTCTGTGTATAACAGAGTAAATAATCTTCTATATTAATACTGTGGTCCGTCTATAACCGAGAAAATAATCATTTATATGAATACTGTGGTCTGTGTATAACCGAGAAAATGATCATGTATATTAATACTGTGGTCCGTCTATAACCCAGAAAATGATCATTTATATTAATACTGTGGTCTGTGTATAACCGAGTAAATAATCATCTATATTAATACTGTGGTCTGTGTTGTGACGGTATTGCCTCCCCTGCATTGCAGTAGTGGTCCAACAGTGGCCAAAACTCAAGAGTATCTAATATGGGCTTCAAAGGTATCTACCTGCGCACAAGATTACTCTTGGCAGAGATGTAAATAGTAGGGTAATGACACTTTTGTTACAAAGGGAGTATTCACAAGATATTCAGATAAGCGAAAACAATGCTGCTTTGGCTGAGCACGTTAATTCTAGAATCTGCCGACAACTTTTGTGAAGGAATTAAGCACTCATTAATTTCAGCTCGTTCAAGCCCCCACCCCTGTTTTACTCAGTGGAATTCTTATTATTCTGGTATAGCTCAGTTTAGAGTGTGTGTAGTAAATTGACTGAGACAAACATGCAGTAACTTTAAAATGATTAAATCGACGTTAAATTTGTATAATTACGAATAACAAAATTTAATAATCACTTAAGGTTTTAACAGTTTGAAAATAAATTGAATAGTTTAGAAGAAAAGTGTCATCATTGATTTACAGTAGAAATGATGGGAAAAATTTACTTTGGCAGCATATTTTTTTCACTTATCTGCCAATAGTAGTTTCTGCTCCCGTTGATGGACACTGCTCACACTTGTCGCTGGTCAAGGTTGAAGGCGCCGCACGTTCCTAGAACGTCAAGGAGTAACGGCCAAGCTGGTCCTTGTCACGTAGGGTTTATATTCATTTAATTTCCTACATCTTCTTCCTATTCTTTCACTCGAATTATCTCTTTTATTATCTCTGTATTTCCTTTTTCCTGTACATTTTTCATCCATTCGTTTTGCGAATATTATTTTCATATAATTCGCAAACTTTACCTGTTTTCCTTTCTCTAAAACTGAGAATCGCACCTGGGTGGTATTGCGTACATGTCAGTCGCGCTGGTCGGACGATAGGCGTGAATTTACAGCATTCACTAGACATTCGTCTGAGGGTCTCTGGCCTGGGGCGTGAAAATTCACCCGAGGGACATGGAAAGTAGACAGAGAGTCTGCATTTCAGTAAACGCATGAGGTTTTTCGTCCAAAAACCCGGCTTAGCGTGAAAATCCACTCCGCACTGCAGACGGTGGTCTGAGATTTGCAACTCATGCAAGCCCTCGGCCACTGATGGCTGTTACGTCACGCGATAAGCGGACGAAGGTGTTATACGGACAGGGGAGACTATTTCGCTTGGCGAAATAAGATTAGGATCCTGTGTCCGATTTTAAAGATATTGGCCAAGTTTGAAACTTTAATTTCATTCTCGCTCATAGACTCACAGTAGATAGGTTGCTCGTAAACAGAATAGCTGTTAGCGAAGATCTTAGTTTGTTTCGGCAATTTGTCGAACTTCTAGACTTCCAGAAATATTTCAGCATTTTATTCTTAAGTTGTGCGACTACCTGTAATTCTGTGGTTGAGGTAATTAATATGATAGATATATAGATTTTGTGAGTGTTAAAGTGTTAAATCGCTTAATTCATTTTAATCTATTTCTTTAGCGCAGAAGAGAAATAAAGTGGTAGGCTATTATATTTTCTAGGGAAGCATTCAGTGGAAAGCAGAATAAAATTAAAATTTCTAGCTTATAACGGCAATTGTAGCTATTTATGAATTTAATTTAACTGCTAATACTCAGTCGAGTGTATTTTTCTAAACTAACGTATAAACTCTAGAATCGAGCCTCATGAATGGTGACGGAATACGCACGTGTTCCTAATTCATGAGGATTGCTGATTTTTAAATATAACTTACGTCACGGGAAGTTTAAATGATAAGTAAAGCTCTCTGCTTGCAAGTTTAAATGTAAGTTATAACCAGTACAGATTCTGTTTATTATATTATATGTGTTATTTTTCCTCCACACAGTGAAAGTTTTGGGGTGACCCTAACTTTACCAGCACCTAGTAGTAGTTTCCATACTTGTGAAGAAATAGACAGTCCTTATTTTGAACCACGTGGGTTTCTTAAGTACCACTGGTCTAACAGTGCACATGCAACCCGAGTTAGCCAGAAATACTATATCCCAATAACGGGTTTTCAAAGACTGTAATGATAAATACTGGACCTTGGAGCCAGATCTTAATTTCTTCTAGGGAAAACTCTACGTAATTTTTCTGCCTGGTGGCGCGAAATACTTCAAGTATTAACTAACATTTCCCGACTATATATATATATATATTTGTGGACAAATCTGTGGTGTGACTAAAGTGAATCCTATACTGAGGGAAGGCACCGACCTGACATTCATCATTTCTAGAAACCTACGCTATTGACACTGTGCTCTGCTAACTCCCGCGCCTGGAATAACTGTTAGGTGACTTAATCAGACATTTGAACAAATTTGCACACCCAAGTAGTCGTTCCCGGAGACTCCGAGTTAAATACGTCTTTTGGAACTGGGGACTTCTTGGCAGAAGACTGCATTTTTTTGAGTCTGTGTGAAAATCTATATCATGATATCATGATATCGACTATATCATGATAAAACATAGATTTAAGAACAGTGTCACAAGTGCAAAGACACATCCTGGCGCCGACATAAATTCAGATCACAATCCAGTTGTCATCAAAGTAAATATAAAGCTGAAAAGAGCAGGAAACAGAAGACAGGAGGAACCCCAGATAGAAATATCAGCGCTGAAACAACCAGATATAAAACAGAAATATTTAATCGAAGTCAAAAATAAATACCAACAGTTATTGACAGAAAGCATGGAGCAGTATAGAAGAGAAAACCCAGAAGAAAAAGCAACCGCAAAATGGGAATGCTTAAAAACAAGCATACAATCAGCAAATGCAAATTTACCTAAAAAGGAGTCTAAGAAAAATCAAATTTGGATGACAGATGACATCTTGAATAAAATGGCAGAAAGAAAGAAAGCAAAAAATACTCCAGAATATAAAACAATAGACAATGACATACGTACTATGTGTAGAGAAGCAAAAGAACGGTGGATAGAAACAAAATGTAAGGAAATAGAAGACTTGGAAGCGAAGCACATGACAAGAGATATGCATGAAGAAATAAAGAAATTATCAAATCGGTCGCGGTTTGCACAAGGAGGAAGCTGTATCAAGAACAAAAATGGTGTAATATTACTTGATGAGAAAGACATATCAAACAGATGGGCAGAATACGTAAAAGAACTATTCGAGGACAACAGAGGTAAAAAACCATCACCAGATTCTAATGAAGGCCCACACATTCTCAGATCAGAAGTAGAGAATGCCATTCATATGATACAAAAAGGAAGATCAGCAGGCATGGATAACATAAACATTGAAATGATAGAAGCTCTGGAGAGCTTTGGTATAGATACAATCACAGAAATATGCAATGATATATACAATACAGGATATTTACCACACGACATGAAGACATCAGTTTTTATAACATTGCCCAAAAAACCAAATGCAACAGAATGTTCAGACTTCAGAACAATCAGCCTGATGAGTCATGCAATTAAGATACTGCTCAAAATCATACAGGAAAGAATAAAAAGTAAAGTAGACAGCGAAATCCAAGAAGAACAGTTTGGTTTTAGACGGAACAGTGGAACAAGAGAGGCAATATTTTGCCTAAGAAGATTAGCAGAAAAATATACAGAGGTCCAAAAAAGTATGTATATGTGCTTCATTGACTATAAGAAGGCTTTTGACAGAATCCATCATGAGAAAATAATTGAATGCCTCAAAGACATAGGTATTGATGGAAAAGATATAAGAATACTCAGTAACCTTTATTGGGAGCAAACTGCCACAGTAAGATCGGAAGGAATTATTCACCATACATAGACATAAAAAGAGGTGTCAGACAAGGTTGTGTGCTGTCCCCCTGCCTATTTAATTTATACACCGAAAAAATTTTCAAACAGATACAGGAAATACCAGGACTGAACATCAGTGGAAGATCAATAAACAACCTTAGATATGCAGATGATACCGTGTTGTTAGCTGAAAGCGAACAGGAGTTACAAGAACTAGTGAAGCAAGTGAACAGTATAAGTCATGAATATGGACTCGACATTAATATTGAGAAAACTAAAACTATGATAATTAGCAAAACAGACGATAAACCCACATTAAAGATAAGCGTAAATGGGAAAATCCTGGAACAAGTCAAGAGCTACGTATATCTTGGTCATATAATAACAGAAGATGGCAGATGTGAAACAGAAATCAAGAAGAGAATAGGAATGGCCAAAGCTACATTCAACAACATGAAACATATACTGACATCCAAACAGTTATCTCACAAATTAAAAAACTGAGAATCATAAAGTGTTATATATATTCTGCATTTCTGTATGGTGCAGAAACATGGACGATGAATAAGCATTTGGAAGAAAGAATTGAGGCTCTTGAAATGTGGATATATAGAAGAATGGGGCGTATCTCATGGAAAGAGATGAAAACAAATAAGGAGGTCCTAGAAAATCTAGGTATGAAAAGAGAACTAATGAGAGAGGTCAAAGTTCGGCAGCTAAAATACTTTGGCCACATAAAAAGGCATAACACCTTGCAGAAGACCATAACAGAAGGGAGAGTTGAAGGTAAACGTGCAAGGGGAAGACAGCGCTATAAGTGGGAAGATAACATCAAGAGATGGACGGGAAAGAGTCTATCAGAGTGTACCACCAAGACAAGAGACAGAAGACGTTGGAGATCCATTACAGCCAACCTCCGTTGTGGAGATGGCAACTGATGATGATGATGATGAAAATCTAAAATCAGTGTGTTCTTAGAGGCAGCGAGCAAAGTCGTGAGTACCTGTATGAGAGGCCATGGCGGAATGAATGAGTGTACTCTGGTTTGAGTGATATTTTCACTATTATATCTTTGACACCCTGTTGCTGTCCTATTTGTTTTTTTCAATCTACATAATTTGTTGCTAAGGCTAGAGTTCTTGTGTTTTTGTCTTAGGTTAAATCAGATTTTTTTTCAAACTCTGTGCATATAATTACGAGATAAAACAAAGAAAACTCTTAGACTCAAACCCTATGTATCTGTGACTCGGGCGCCATCATCTGTTCTCTTAACGGGGCCGGGCTAAACCTAGAGTTAACACTATAACGGGGCTATCATCCTTGCAACATTTCCTTGAATTTTTATGACTATGTGTATATGTATTTCCTTGATGTACTTTCTTTGATGTTGTGAGCCGATTTTTCCTGATATTAAAATCGCTCTTGAACTTAATAATCGTGTTTGGTCAGCTCGTTCTAGAATATATATATATCATTGTTATAGTTTTCCCACGTCTGTGTGTTTACCGGTCGTCACGTGTATGTGCGTGCCTGTGAGTGATAGAAATATACGTAATCTGTATATTGGTGTGGTCTGTCTGACGCTGTAACAACTGTTGTAGAAGATAGGTGAGAGAGAGAAGAATTCTTTTCGCTTTCAGAGACAGCCACTATATCAAAATCTATCATCTCACGTGTGTGGAAATTCTATTACCTTTCACTAACTCTCACTGAGTCTACCACCTATTCAAACCTATACAGAAGGGACCAAACCTAGTCTTAATTCTCCTATCAAAAATCTACGACAAATGGGTTCTCGTCCGACGGATTTTTGAACTTTGAATAGGAAGACGAGTACGACAAATGGTTTCTCGTCCGACGGATTTTTGAACTTGTAATAGGAAGACGAGTACGACAAATGTGGACTCGTCTATCTGGACTTTGAACTTAAGATTCTGTATTCTGATATAGAGTGAGAGTGTGATGTCTTGTGACTGTGTATCTTTTAAAAATAATTACCCCCTAGACTAGCGATCT
Source organism: Oreohelix idahoensis (assembly GCA_024509875.1). Taxonomy (NCBI): domain Eukaryota; kingdom Metazoa; phylum Mollusca; class Gastropoda; order Stylommatophora; family Oreohelicidae; genus Oreohelix; species Oreohelix idahoensis. The sequence continues at coordinate 78,601 of JAMPIV010013724.1, read as the reverse complement.
GTTTACGGGCGTGCTGACCACACAAACTAATAAGTTTTTTTTCCACAGCATCTTTGAATAATATACATTTTGGTTACAGGTTGATTTTGTCGGGATATATGTTAACTGCTGATTGTAATACTAAATGCTGGTAAAGTGGTGAGTGTATAACATTCACTGGGTACTGAGGCAGAACGGCGTTTGAACTAAGTTAAGGAGTGTGTTTCGGACTTTTTGTCCAGATTAATTCCCTCCCTTACCCGATCTGACTTCAGGGGCGAACTTATAGTGGATTTTTAAAAATTAAGGGATTATTTTTCTCTTTAATTTTTGCAATATTCTTTTGCTTTTCCACTGTAGCAACTTATTTTTCAGAAGTAAATCTTAACTACCATTTAGTTGGCGTAGTCGTGTTTTGCAGGAATAACCTCTATTACCATATCCTCTTTTGAAATGCTTATAATTATTAGGGTGATAGTAACGACCACTATCAGGTTGTCTCCAATTCTTCGAAGAAGAATCACCATGGAATTGGTTTCCATGATTTTGACAGAAATTACCGCTGCCCTTTCTATCAAAATTTTGTTGGGATCTACGAGCAAAGTTTTGACCATACGGAGCTGCCGAAGCAACTGGTAAACCTTCTTTCACCTTAGAGTTACCCATGGTTATGTGTGGGTGCGCAGTTACGTATTGGCAACAGAAATCTTCCATTTCTTTTATTGTTTTAGGTTTACGTTCATGAAGGAAAGCAAGGAAAGACTCATTGACAGACGACATGACTTTGTCTCTAAGTATTAAGTCCATAAGTCCTTCATAAGTTTTTTCCGTCTTAGATAGTTCAACCCATCGTGAAAAAGTAATGCGTATTCTTGCAATAAACTCGGAGAATTCAACTCCATTTTCAGGTAACATGTTTTTAAATTGTAGACGATAGCCGTCTTCGTTAAGCTGATATTTCTTTAACAAAGCGGCCCTGACAACCTCATAATTGCTCTTGTCAGGTTCATCCACCATATTTAATATACTTAGAGCTTTACCTGTCAGTATCCCTGATAACTGATAAACATATTTTGCTTTGTCTATGTTATGAGCTGTACATGCTTGTTCAAATCTGTCCAGATAGAACATTATGTCATCACTGGAAGGACTAAATGTTGGTAACTTAATCTTAAAAGTATCATTATTAGCCTTCCCAGAAGATGAACCCTTGTTTGAATCATTACCATTACTCATGCTCGTCAATTTCAATTTCTCCAACTCTAAAGCTAAGAGTTTTTCTTCATGTTCCATTTTTGCTTTCCTCTCATCAGCCTCTCTTTGTAACTTCCTTTCTTCAGCTTGAGCCTGCATTTCTAGTCTTTTATTCTCCGCTTCTTTTTCAAGTCTTTTATTCTCAGCCTCTTTTTCAAGTCTTTTATTCTCAGCTTCTAGCTGTAGCTTTCTTTCCTCAGCTTCTGATTCCCTTTTTTGTTTTTCCATTTCCATTTGGAATCTCTTTTCATCCACCTGCATCTGCAGTTTCTTTTGTTCAGCTTCCATATGCAGTTTCTTTTGTTCAGCTTCCATTGCTTTATCATATCGAGCAGTTGCAAATTCTTCTAACTTATCACCAGTCTTCCCAAGCAATTTACCCTGCTCAATAAAGTGCTCAAATGTAGACATGTTGTCTAACATATGAGTCCAAAACCTGAAATAATTAACTAATTTATTTCAAACCTAAGTGTAACAAGTCTTAATTAAGCACTTGTATATTCACATCACATTATATTATCCCAGTCTCTGTGGGAAACAAGTCTCCAATCAAAGAACTTGTATATGAAATATCAGCACTCAAATCTTGATCATAAGTGCACTTCTCATTCAATAGTGCACGACACTATTCATCATTCATTTATCATCAGTATAGTAGTAACAGTGCATTAGCATAGCCCATTAACTAATTACTATAACTGTAAACAATGACTATGTAAACACATGCAGAATGTAAACATTGAAAATGTAAACAATACAAACAATGTAAACAATAACAATGTAAACAATAACAAAGATCAGCAACAATACAAAAACTTTCGCAGAAATCAACTAAAAATAAAGCAGAAATTAATGAAATATCACAAAAAATGTGACGATATCTGCGATAGAATTAAACAAAATACATGACACCACAGTGTATAAACAAAAATGTTGTATGAAACTAAATTATAGACAAGAGTAGGCTAACAAATACAAACAAATCACAACAAAACTAAAGAATGTGAAATAATAACGAAAACAATATTAAAACATGTCATCACAGCTAACATAAATAGCAACAGAAGTCGCTTAGCAAATTCCAGTATCGGAAATTTGCAAACCCTACAGAAAACGCTCACAATAGACGACCTCTATAACGTGGCATAATCTAACGGAGACACCACCCAACCGAGAACCCGCTGAAATATAAACATATAAATATACAAATAACATATAGACATATAACATATAGAATGAGATGATACACAGAAGACTCAGCAGAAGTATAAGGGCACAGTTTACATACAAACAGGCCACTTAACTTAAAGGCTTCCAATCGTAGAACAGCAGAAAAAACGGATGTCAATCAACGTCCTAAAGAGCGAAGCTCCAACGATGATGGCACATCTGAACTGCTTCCACTGCTAACACGATGGTACAAGAGCTTCTGAAATACTGTGTGTTGAGTTGTTTCGGCACTTGACCTTCTAATCCAAAAGTAAGTTGATGGAAATCGGTACTTGGCCTTCTTCAGAAAACAACCCGTTTCAACCGGCACTTGACCTTCTCAAAAAACGACAGCACTGGAACCTTGACAGCAGCAACTTGCTTGACTTGCGTAAAAGATAACAGCAGTCCGAGTTATCCGGCAACATGTAACAACGCCGGGTACTGTCAAATTCTTGTTTCCGTCAAAAAGTTGAAATTTTGACTTTTACCGGGCAACGCCGAGTACTTTGAAAATTTTGAAGATGTTGACTGTATTGAAGAATGTTAATTTCTTGAAGGATGCTGATGAATTCTTGTTGAAAATGAAGTGGGTAAGGGACCCCGTGTTTGCTAGTACCAGAATCAAACCAGCTTATGGCCACCAAATGATGCGTGATGCCATATGATGATGGATGGCATCCGCATGTCTGGTTTTGTGTAGTGTGTAGATGTGTTCAGTCAAAACAATGTTCATGCAACAATAACAGGGCAATCCACATAGGACGTCAGTAAACTCACGACGTATAAAGTCAATGAGTCTTGAAACAGCCGTTGACGTTTTTCTTCATTATTTATTGTGGACGCCACAGTGACAAAATGGTTACGCAAATGTGTAGGCACATCAAACAGTCATTATCACAGCAACATTCAATACAGCAATAAACGGTAGACAGCATTACAATGATGAGTCAGATGCATGTTATATTTCAAAGTGCTGTAAATGTAGTCAGGTGAACAACTCCATCCTTTTCTATAACAGCCAGGAGATAACCAGATGTATGAGATCAGTTCACTCTCCTTAGTTTGACTTCAGCAAGACAGACACGTCTGCCGAAGTATAAATAATGTCCTCAAGAATATCCTCTAGATAATAAAGGTTTTCTAAACCTAGTTCATTTAACAAAGTAGCAAGTAATGGTCCTTGGTACATGCATCAACCGATGCAGTACAATGCAGCGACATGTGAGCTGGAAAAGAACATCTCGTGACGACGACTTTCGGAGACAGGCTATGAATCGAAATCGCTCACGACCCAAAATCGATAGAGTTAATGAAAAAGTCAATTTACCTTGCTTTCATGAAATACACAGAAATATCACGCCTCCCGACATGTGGGAAAACACTAGAGGTATTATCTCGACTAAACGAAATATCCATAAGAGGACTACACATCCCTGACAGAACAAAAAAAAGCGGAGATCCCCTCTTCAACGAGGCATCTCTTTCGCCATTCCAAATCGCTCACTCCCACTAGTGGTGGGCGGAAACCGATCGACCAAACAACAAGACAAGTCATGCGCAGTCCAGCGCAAAAATGACCACAGCTCAAAAGTTAACTGCATTCGATACCAACGCGAGAAGACAAATGCTTACCGAGAAAAGTGACTATAAATTTCAAGCAGTTGTTGCCCTTGCGTTATAAAACAGATATTGAAATAAAACGATGTTGCGAGAATTTATCACGCAACAGTGCTTTATTGCCGATAATAGTAGCGATAGTTAGATTTTACTTTGGAGGAGGTATCCCAGGGTTAAGGATATCATCTTTTGAATTTTTGGTACATTTTTTTCTCGTAAGTGGTAGGAGTCAGTGTATCCTTTTTCCTATTTTTTTTCTCCACTAGTCTCAGTCACTGACATAATATGGCCGAGAGGGCAAAACTTAGACAACTCCTCAGGGACGAAGCGAGAGAGGAGGGACTGGAAGGAGAGGAAGCGAAAGCTTTTGTCAGGGACGAACTTGAGAGATATGATGCGGAGAGGAAAGCAGAAGAAGCTAGGAGGAAAGAAGCAGAAGACCGGCTATTACAGCAGAAGAAGATTGAGGAGGAAATGGAAATTCGCAGGATGCAGCATGAGGAAAAAGAGAAGGAGAGACAGCATGAGGAAAGAGAGAAGGAGAGACAACATGAGTTGGCTCTTAAAGCTCTAGAACTTCAAAGTCGTGGCGCTGCCTCTACCTCCACCAATGGAGAGTCTTCTCCTCATTCTTCCTTTACTGATCCTTCTAACAGTCAATCTCTTCACCTCACTGCTATGTCTTTTCCGCTAGAATCTTTCCCTTGTCCAAATGAGAAGATTGACACATGGTTAGAAAAATTTGAGAAAATTGCAACTCTGTACGGGTTAGAGAGGTCGCGTTGGAATATGAAACTTTCCCAGGCCCTAAAAGGTTCTGCTTATGATGTTTATTCTAAGCTGGAAAGTAGCCAACAAGACGACTACGATGTGTTGAAGAAAGCGTTACTGGAGCGCTTTGAAATGAACGCTCGCAAGTTTTTGCAACTGTTTCGCAACAGCCGGAAAGAGAATTCTGAAACTTTTCACCAGTTCTCATCCCGTCTTAAGGGATATCTAACAAAGTGCCTTGAGCTTTCGCAGCTCCCCTCTACCTATGAAGGTCTTGAGGAACTTGTTCTAACTGAACAAATAAAGAACACTTTGTCTGCTGATACCCGGAGATTTCTCGCTGAGCAGGGGGCAGAAAAACTTGAAGACATTTTGGAAAAGTCTGAGCGTTATCACAATGCGCTGGCTAAACTACCGGCCACAAAGCGGAAACCGACAGAGGAGCATTTTCGAAAACATAACCTAGAGCAATCTTCTCAGGCTTCTAACCAAAACAACCACAGAGAAACTGGACCTCAAAACCCCCCTCCTGAAAAATCCAAGTTCTACAAGAACAAGTACCCCAACCACCCCAAACAGTCTGATCAACCCGACCGCCCTACATGGCAGCGTAGCCAGAAAGGACAAGGTGGCAAAGGGAGAACCCCCGAGCACGGGACATATGATCAGACCGAGCACACCGAGCCATAACGCATCGGATGCTTATTGACAGTCTCGCAAGGCGGAATTATTGACAGTGATTCCCAACCTGTTGGGGATAGACCCTCAACGCGAGGTACTGTTACTTTGAACGGTTCTCAAACTTCTTGCTTATTTGAGACGGGGCTCTCGTATGATTGCATTGTTGCCAGACACGTGGTCAGCCCAGGGCAAGAGACAGCAGAGACCGTCCAACTTTGTGGAGTTCGTAAGAGTGATGCACCCACAGCGCTTCCCATCGCATTGGTGGAGATACACTCTGACTTTGTCAGAGGTGTGATCAAAGCGGCTGTTATGGATGATCCCATCTACCCAGTCATACTTGGCGGGAGATACGTGTGGTTGGGAAACCTTCTGACCAGACTGTGGCAAAGTAAGGTTGTGAGTGAGATGCAAAAGCGCGAACCATCAGTGTGTGGAGCTGGCGCCTAACATCTGTTACCCCAGTGGGACTTAGGAGAAGCGCAAATACAAGGAAACAAGGATCTAAGGGCAAAACTGAAGATGCGAGATATACGTGTGTAGTTGGGACCGGGGAAATCCAGGAACTTTAACTACAAGCGGGCAAACCAAGAAGGAACGGGAGCCTGCGCCTAATTTGTTACCTATGGAACTTAAAGAAGCGCAATACAAGGACCCTACTTTGGCACCCTGCTTTAGGAAACTGCCCATGGCTAAGGAACCCAAACAGCACGGGGACATTTTTTCTGAGGATGGCGTACTTTATCGGAGAACGGGCAAGCCTGACCAAGGTTACAACCAGCTCCTAGTACCGAAACAGTACAGAAGCCAAATCCTAGAAATGGGGCACTCTCTTCCCTTTAGCGGACATATGGGACAGAACGCCACAAACCAACGTATAACCACTCATTATTGGTGGCCAGGAGTAAACACTGATATTATCAGGTACGTCAAATCCTGTGCCCAGTGCCAACGTGTACCACCCAAGCAACGGACACCCCCAGTCCACATGGGTGAAATGCCAATAATGGGAACACCATTCGAACGGGTTGTGATCGACATTTTAGGGCCTTTCGAAAGGACTAAAAGAAGGAACAGGTTCATCCTGACCTTAGTCGATACATGCACTTTATGGGCAGAAGCTATCCCGCTAACATGCGCAGATGCCAAGCATGTCGCAGAAGCCCTAGTGCAGATCTTTACACGGTTGGGATTCCCTCAACAAGTTTTGACGGACAATGGATCCCAATTCCGTAGCCTGTTAATGGAGGAGATCTTTAAGATCTTGAGGGCCAAACACATCCACACCAGCCCGTACCATCCGGCCGGAAATGGGCTCGTGGAACGTGCTAATGGAAACCTCACCATGATGCTAAGTAAGCTGGCACAAGTGAAACCTGAAGAGGATTGGGACCTGTATTCCTGCAGCCCTATTTTGGCTACAGAGAATCTCCCCATAACTACCACAGGCTTTCCGCCCGCTACGCTTTTAGTCGCCAGACCTATAAAGGGGCCGCTTGAAGCAGTACTTCGGTCCCTTACAGACCAGAAGGCGGATGAGACAGTCGTCTCAGCCAGTAGATATGTATTTTAATTGAAGGAAAGAACAGCTAGGATGGGACCTAGCAACAGAAACTTTAAGAAAGCTCGTGCAAAAGCACGCTAACCGATACAATCAAGCAGCAAAGGAGAGAGAACTGGACAACCAGGTGATAAAGTCTTGTTGTTGTTGCCAACCGGAAGCAACAAACTACGCATCGGGTGGCAAGGGCCGTTCACCGTCCTGAAAAAGATCTGGAGAACCAATTATCAGATCTCTATCAAAGGAAAGGAGAAGGTCTACCATGTGAACCTACTAAAGAAATACTTGGAAAAACCAGTGCCAACCTCCGACCATCTCCTGACGATCGCCAAAACTGACGAAGATGACGATAGTGGCAGGAATATTCCACCGCTATCACAGGAAATCTTTCAAAAATGTCAGAAGCGGCGACGCTCTTTCAAGCGCGCATATGAGACATTCCAGGGGAAGGAAACTTTGAGGAGTGGACTTGAGTAGGAATTGGACAGAGATGGAGGTGGAAGAGGAGAGGGAAGAAGACAGACACCCCGAAGCTACGGTTATAGGAAATTAAACTCCATAACGTAGACATGGAGTGCTTCCATATCTTAAAGGGGGGAGGCTCTGTCACGTAGGGTTTATATTCATTTAATTTCCTACATCTTCTTCCTATTCTTTCACTCGAATTAGATTAATTAGATTAACTATGGAAGAAGAGAGAAAGGAAGGGCAGAATGTTAGACGGGCCTGCGTGACCAATTCTAAACCCTTTGAAAATAAAGTTTGTTCGTTCGTTCTATCTATCTATCTATCTATCTATCTATCTATCCATCTATCTAACTATCTATCTATCTATCTATCTATCTATCTATCTATCTATCTATCTATCTATCTATCTATCTATCTATCTATCTATCTATCTATCTATCTATCTATCTATCTATCTATCTATCTATCTATCTATCTATCTATCTATCTATCTATCTATCTATCTATCTATCTATCTATCTATCTATCTATCTATCTATCTATCTATCTATCTATCTATCTATCTATCTATCTATGTATCTATCTATCTATCTATCTATCTATCTATCTATCTATCTATCTATCTATCTATCTATCTATCTATCTATCTATCTATCTATCTATCTATCTATCTATCTATCTATCTATCTATCTCTGATAATGTTTGTACTTTTCAACATATGTTATGTCATGCTTATAAGTAATTAATGTTAATATGAGTGTGCTATATTATTATTTTACTTTACAACGTTGAATTCCTTGAATTTGATATGTAAAATGCATATGAGAATAAATGAATTCAGTATGAAAGGTGAGAGAAAGGAAGGGCAGAATGTCAGACGGGCCTGCGTGCCCAATTCTCAACCCTTTGAAAATAAAGTTCGTTCGTTCGTTCGTTCGTTCGTTCGTTCGTTCGTTCGTTCGTTCGTTCTTTTATTATCTCGGTATTTCCTTTTTCCTGTAAATTTTTCATCCATTCGTTTTGCGAATATTATTTTCATATAATTCGCAAACTTTACATGTTTTCCTTTCTCTAAAACTGAGAATCGCACCTGGGTGGTATTGCGTACATGTCAGTCGCGCTGGTCGGACGATAGGCGTGAATTTACAGCATTCGCTAGACATTCGTCTGAGGGTCTCTGGCCTGGGGCGTGAAAATTCACCCGAGGGACATGGAAAGTAGACAGAGAGTCTGCATTTCAGTAAACGCATGAGGTTTTTCGTCCAAAAACCCGGCTTAGCGTGAAAATCCACTCCGCACTGCAGACGGTGGTCTGAGATTTGCAACTCATGCAAGCCCTCGGCCACTGATGGCTGTTACGTCACGCGATAAGCGGACGAAGGTGTTATACGGACAGGGGAGACTATTTCGCTTGGCGAAATAAGATTAGGATCCTGTGTCCGATTTTAAAGATATTGGCCAAGTTTGAAACTTTAATTTCATTCTCGCTCATAGACTCACAGTAGATAGGTTGCTCGTAAACAGAATAGCTGTTAGCGAAGATCTTAGTTTGTTTCGGCAATTTGTCGAACTTCTAGACTTCCAGAAATATTTTCAGCATTTTTATTCTTAAGTTGTGCGACTACCTGTAATTCTGTGGTTGAGGTAATTAATATGATAGATATATAGATTTTGTGAGTGTTAAAGTGTTAAATCGCTTAATTCATTTTAATCTATTTCTTTAGCGCAGAAGAGAAATAAAGTGGTAGGCTATTATATTTTCTAGGGAAGCATTCAGTGGAAAGCAGAATAAAATTAAAATTTCTAGCTTATAACGGCAATTGTAGCTATTTATGAATTTAATTTAACTGCTAATACTCAGTCGAGTGTATTTTTCTAAACTAACGTATAAACTCTAGAATCGAGCCTCATGAATGGTGACGGAATACGCACGTGTTCCTAATTCATGAGGATTGCTGATTTTTAAATATAACTTACGTCACGGGAAGTTTAAATGATAAGCAAAGCTCTCTGCTTGCAAGTTTAAATGTAAGTTATAACCAGTACAGATTCTGTTTATTATATTATATGTGTTATTTTTTCCTCCACACAGTGAAAGTTTTGGGGTGACCCTAACTTTACCAGCACCTAGTAGTAGTTTCGATACTTGTGAAGAAATAGACAGTCCTTATTTTGAACCACGTGGGTTTCTTAAGTACCACTGGTCTAACAGTGCACATGCAACCCGAGTTAGCCAGAAATACTATATCCCAATAACGGGTTTTCAAAGACTGTAATGATAAATACTGGACCTTGGAGCCAGATCTTAATTTCTTCTAGGGAAAACTCTACGTAATTTTTCTGCCTGGTGGCGCGAAATACTTCAAGTATTAACTAACATTTCCCGACTATATATATATATATATATTTGTGGACAAATCTGTGGTGTGACTAAAGTGAATCCTATACTGAGGGAAGGCACCGACCTGACATTCATCATTTCTAGAAACCTACGCTATTGACACTGTGCTCTGCTAACTCCCGCGCCTGGAATAACTGTTAGGTGACTTAATCAGACATTTGAACAAATTTGCACACCCAAGTAGTCGTTCCCGGAGACTCCGAGTTAATTACGTCTTTTGGAACTGGGGACTTCTTGGCAGAAGACTGCATTTTTTTGAGTCTGTGTGAAAATCTAAAATCAGTGTGTTCCAAGAGGCAGCGAGCAAAGTCGTGAGTACCTGTATGAGAGGCCATGGCGGAATGAATGAGTGTACTCTGGTTTGAGTGATATTTTCACTATTATATCTTTGACACCCTGTTGCTGTCCTATTTGTTTTTTTCAATCTGCATAATTTGTTGCTAAGGCTAGAGTTCTTGTGTTTTTGTCTTAGGTTAAATCAGATTTTTTTTCAAACTCTGTGCATATAATTACGAGATAAAACAAAGAAAACTCTTAGACTCAAACCCTATGTATCTGTGACTCGGGCGCCATCATCTGTTCTCTTAACGGGGCCGGGCTAAACCTAGAGTTAACACTATAACGGGGCTATCATCCTTGCAACATTTCCTTGAATTTTTATGACTATGTGTATATGTATTTCCCTTGATGTACTTTCTTTGATGTTGTGAGCCGATTTTTCCTGATATTAAAATCGCTCTTGAACTTAATAATCGTGTTTGGTCAGCTCGTTCTAGAATATATATATATCATTGTTATAGTTTTTTCATGTCTGTGTGTTTACCGGTCGTCACGTGTATGTGCGTGCCTGTGAGTGATAGAAATATACGTAATCTGTATATTGGTGTGGTCTGTCTGACGCTGTAACAACTGTTGTAGAAGATAGGTGAGAGAGAGAAGAAATCTTTTCGCTTTCAGAGACAGCCACTATATCAAAATTTATCATCTCACGTGTGTGGAAATTCTATTACCTTTCACTAACTCTCACTGAGTCTACCACCTATTCAAACCTATACAGAAGGGACCAAACCTAGTCTTAATTCTCCTATCAAAAATCTACGACAGTCCTGCGTCTGTCTATAAGACCCTCTTATAATGGCTTCTCGCACAACGTCAGTCCACTTCTACCTTCACTTGGTTCCAGAGATAGTACTTTCTGCTGGTACCACCACTTCTACCTTCACTTGGTTCCAGAGATAGTACTTTCTGCTGGTACCATCAATAACTATGGTAAAGAATAGAAACGAAACGCTGTCCTCAGTATTGCGTTTCCCGACACATACTTATATGCACCCCTGTTCTATTCTACCATCCCATTTATCTCAGAATTTACCCTCGATGAGAATTAAATTTAATCCCTCTGGATAAAACTTTCTTTACATTTAAATTGAATAGCTTTAGTTTTACATTACATTTAAATGGAAAGGTTAATAATACAGATAGAGTCTGTTTACATTCACATCTCCACTGATTGAAAAGTGTTCACAATATAAATTGAATATGTTTTCATTTATGTTTACACTGATTTGAAAAGTTTGAAACTTTCATTAATTTTTTAATGAATATTTTCACATAGACATTTACCTGCTTTAAAGCTTGACAACTTACATTAATTTTAAAGTGAATATGTTTATATGGACAATTACATTGCTTGAAACTGTAAGTATTTATACTTAGAATGTACATCATTTCTTTCGTCTTTCCCTCCCTACTCCGTAGGGAACTTGGGACTACTTTCTGCTTTTAGTTATAATTAAGAAACTAGCAATAAAGCAATCACCAGCCCGTGCAGTGGTGGTTTATGAATCATCATTCTATACGTTGAGGTTGCCAGCTTCAAATGACTGAGACATCCAATAGCGATTTTAACATATTAAACTTCACATGGTAATATACATATATATGTTAGTTCACATGTTAGTAATAAAACATAGTATGTAAAATGACAACTTACGTCAATCCTAGCTCACAGACGTTTTGCTCAGATGAATAAAAGAGATTTGAATCGGCCCCTTACACGCGCCTGGGATGTCGTTAATTTAATAAGTTCCCTCTCTGACTTCGTTCGTGTATGGTCCTTCAGTTTCCTCAGTCCCGTTTCCTTATTTAATATGAAAGAGATTTCATGGGCTAAGAAAGTCCGTCCAAAATTTTCCAATAAATGGTGTCCGTTATGTTAAGAAGGAATTCTGAATTCTAGGCTTCACTCTAGCAAGGTCTGGTATCTTGGCAAGCGATCTTCACAGGGGAACAACACTGAAACGTGTCACGTTATATTCCCGATCTCCCACGCATCTGTTTGTTATAGAGTTAAATAAACGCTCCAATTATTTTCAAACAGGCGGGTGAGGGCGTGGTACTTTCAAAATATTCTACGTAAAATAGGGTGCATAAAGCAAAAGTTCACGTATTACCATATATGGCAATAAGATAAACGATGCATTGCGTACAGACTCGCGAACATGTCGTTAACCTCATATGACACGTGTTCCAAAAGTAACAATTCATTACTTTATCAGAAAGTTATCTCTTTTCGGTGTCTGTCCATAAGTTGTCTCCCCGTATTCCAAGCTTTTGTGATGCGCGCACCCGTCTTATCGGTGATTAGGCAGATAGCGCTAGATGATGTACGTGTTAATTCGCAGCGGCCAAGCTTGGTACAAGGGAATTTTACCAACCTGTCTCTCGTAATATTATCTCTACCTCTCCTTGCAAATGTGAGTTGTTTATCCTCCACAAGGAGTGTTAGATAACAGACAAGACACAATATACTGAAAGTAATGAAAGAATACTTGAAAATATAAACTATCTGCTACATAGTATCTAAAGAAAGAAAAAAGTGCGACACTTGAAAGCATGCAATGAAATCAGTACCACAAATGCACCGATTACTGCCGGAGTGAAACAGAGATCGAGAGGGGCACCCCATTCTGTCACATGTGTATAACCGAGAAAATGATCATTTATATTAATACTGTGGTCTGTATATAACCGAGAAAAGGATCATTTATATTAATACTGTGGTCTGTGTATAACCGAGTAAATAATCATCTATATTAATACTGTGGTCCGTCTATAAACCAGAAAATGATCATTTATATTAATACTGTGGTCCGTCTATAACCCAGAAAATGATCATTTATATTAATACTGTGGTCCTTCTATAACCCAGAAAATGATCATTTATATTAATCTCATTCCTCGCTGCATACGGAGCAAGCAGTCAATGCTACAGCTGCCCCAACCCCCTTTTTTGTCAGGAAGCTTGCTAAGAACATACAGTTGCATCTTTTCTTTCTGTAGCATTATTTACATGATAGTGTTGGTTGCCTCACGCACAACCTCATATTAGTAGCCTCTTACGACATGCCTGAGGCAGCAGTAGATCAATTCTTTCTCTGTGATTCCCGGGGAACTATCGGGGCGAGAAAATGATGAAGGGATGGAGGTGGTGCTTTCTTAACTTGAAAACATAAGTAAAATCTGTTTAAATAAATCTGCATTCTAATATGTTGGTCCGTCTTATGGTTTTGGAAAATACGAATATTTGATCCCAAGCCTTAAAAAAGCCCACCTTCCTGTTTCCCCAAGTGTGTTTTTCAACACTTTAAATAAATTTGCACTTGTCTTTATGAGAAGAAATTTGAAATGCAGTAGCCAAGTCGGCACTTTGTGTTTTTGTGTGTGTGTGTGTGATTTATTTATGTTTTTTTTTAAAGTGAGGGTTGAACTCAAGTACAAGAATTGAGTGGCTTGCATTGTCCAGTGCTTAAAGTTTAAAAAATACTGTAGAGTTTGCCCTGTTTGCACTACTTTTTTGTCAGAACATATTTAAAAAAAAAAACAAAAAAACCCCACAAAAGCTATCAGCCTCCATGTACAAAACAAGTTACATTTCGAAATTTTTATTACAAATAAGGGAGGGAAACCTGAGGCCTGTAAACAGTAAATTAATATGAAACAAATATAAAGGTATGTTATCAGGAATCCTGGGTAAGCCACTCATGTCTGTTGTTTTTCTGTTGTCTGGTGTTCTACTTCTTTATTTCCTGCGAGTGCCTGATAACATACCTTTATATTTGTTTCATATTAATTTACATTTCGAAATGATCGATTTTACTGCGGAAAACCAGAAAGCGTATTTTTTTTAAGATAGAGAAGCCATTAAAGAAATTTTGTTGAACTGTTTACAGTCATTGTCTTTAACTACGTGGCAACATTGTGAATAGTTTGTTTATAAAAGCCATACCACACGTAAAATGACATTACAAACGTTATCTGGCAAATTAGTTTTTTTCTCCTTGTCTATTTCTGACCATCCGACTTCGCTTGTTCCTCTCTTCTATTTCTCCCATGAATCTCACAAAATCAAAATTGTGATTCAGCCGCACAAACAGAAAGAAACATCGATGCGGATTTAATGGGAATGAATCATGTGTAGCTGTCAAAAGGAAAGACTATGAAACAAAAGCCAAAAGCTTTCTCTTACTTGACTGACTGAAACCATTGTCTTTGACAGTATCATCGGTATGATCTCGGGAAAGGGTCACAGACGCTGGAACTATTTCTCGTTATTAAGAACAACTGGCTTCCCTGGGTCAAAAATGTGATGCTCCTAGCTGTGATGTTGCAGAGCTTGCAGTTGTCGCGATACGCTGAGATTTACGACGTCTTTACTGACAGCATAAAACGGTTCAAATCAGCTGTAACCTTCCCTTTGGTGCTGTGAGTTTCACTTTTTTCCGTTGCTTCTTTGACACTTTAGTACAGTGGTTCCCAAACATTTTTCTCTGTACCACACTTTCGGAGTAAAAATTTGCTCGCACCACACTGAATTTTTTATTGATAAGAAATACCTTCATAAACAAAAAATGAACTCATAGAAAAGCTTTTTTCACAACATAGAACACAACTGCTGTATATAGAATGATCATGAAACATCCAGAAAGTATAAAACAATACAGCTACATAAAAATATGATTTATTCACAAAATATACAAATTCAGTGAAAGGTGTGAGTTTGTTTTTGTAGGGTAATCTCATTTATATTAGATCTTATTTGAGACAACCAAACTTTCATCCCCTCACTAGCACAAAGAAGCCTTTCTTTTTTCTGGTCTTTGATATTTGACAGAGCTGAAAATCACGGTTCACAACAATATGTAGTGGAGAACTGTATCTATTTGATATAAAATAAATTATATTAGGAAAGGTAAAGGATCCCGTTACACGCCCATTGAGGCATATTGGGAATATAATGTTAGGCCCATATTTTCTTGACCATCGACACACTAGAGGTGATGTGGTCAGCACCACGCCGGCCGCCTTAACCTTCCCAGAGTTACTCTGGTACCCAGTTCATAAGGCTGGGTCGACTCCAGAGCCGTTCGCGGTCAAAAAAATTCCACCTCAACTGGGGATCGAACCATGGACCACCGAGATAGGAAGCCAGTGCACCAACCACTGCGCAACCGCGGCTCCTAAAATAAATGATATTACTGAATAAAATTTGAAAAATTATGTGCGTTTCTATACATATGTATCCTATATTATATCACAGGTAACAAAATAAATAAGAAAATGACCTTGATGTTTAATTTTTGCATTTACATTTTCTGAAAATCTTTCTAAGTTCTTGATTGCCTTTGAATATTTCGGCCACGCCTACCATCCTCTCGCGCCACACCAATTGGGAACCACTGGTTTAGTAGAATGTTTGTATAATTTGTAACCTTTTTTCTGAAATTGATGAGTATTCTTAGTGCTCGTGGCAAGAAGCGTTCTGTGGCACAGCTAGGTTCTTTGAAGGGCTGCAGCATAAAACACTGATCTGAAGCTCTTAAAATATCCTTCTCATTCCTAATGGCTGGACACGAGATCTTGGTGTCTTTCTGGGCCAATTGTTGAAATCATATTATGGCCTCACGAGTTATCATCTTTAACCTCGTAGCTAAATCTGGGAACATTTGTCGTTTGTTGCAGAAAAGTAGAAAAAGTTATGGTTTCTGTGGCAGTTTGCTTAACATTATGATATTCACAAGATCAGAAAACAACATTTGCACAAATTATCACGAAAATGTATTAATTTTCACAAAAATATTTACAGAATGTGTGATTCCTATATAAACACATTGTGATTCTCGCCGGTGCTACGTAGTTAGTACACTGTACTGAGATCCTTCTTGTGTGATCTAAGGGAGGAGATTGGAGCACTGATGGAGTTGTCTGCTGTGTGCATTGAAGATAGTCCTTAAAACCGAACCAAACCAAACAATACAGTACATGTATTGTAGAATATAAATATAAATATGCACAATTTTTTTTGGGGGGGGGGGGGGGGGGGGGGGGAAGAGGATGACAAAATTGCGCCTAATTAGGGTTCAAAGTTAGTGGTCACTATGGTCACAATCGATTGAAAATGCTCATCGCACAAGAGTAATCTGTAACAAGATTTTCCGTCTTTCATCTTCGATAATGCCTTTTTCTACAGACTGGCAGTGCTAAATATTGAAATTAATCCACGAGCAAGAGCTTTTAATTGAATATTTTGTTCTCTTGGAATGCACTATTAGAAATATGTCAACTTCACTTCTTTGTATTTGTTTTTTAACAAGCCACTGCATTGCACACCAATCCCTTCCATTTGAAGGTTCGGTGCTAACAATAGCACAGTTAAAAAGATTTTACAACATCCTTTTTCTTTCTCTTGAAAATGCCTGCAGAGGTTTAAAATGATACTTAAAGAATTTAAAAACGAACTCTATTGTCCTATTCCTTAGACGATTTCTTGGACAAGCCACCTCAGTGTTCACTTCTAAGCGTCTACGGATCTAGTTAAGTGACCTTTTACTTGTTTCAAAAGTTTTGTTTATTCTTCTTTTTTTCGTTTCGTTGATTATTTACTTTCTTATTTCGGTATTTCTTTCAGGTTTTATGATTTTCTTGCATTATTATTGTTGTTTTTTCGCTCATCACTGTGGTTGTTTACTTTTTCCATCTGCTTGTATCGCTCATTTGGTGTATGTTTCTCATCATCGTATGTTTTTGTAGGACCTATACTTAATTCTTATCCTTGTCACCTGTATGTAACTATGGTTGACGAAGGGTAATACCCGAAACGTCCCTTGTTTCCCGTGAACCGTTAATTTGTAGAACTGATTCAATACCGTTTGATTGGTTTATATACTTATATATTGTCCTTTTCAAGTGATGTAGGAATTGGTTCACTCACTCAAAAGGCTGCTATATCGTTGGCGGGCCGGATAGAATGAAGGCGCGGGTCTTATCCTGCCCGTGGTCCCTAGTTTGCTGACCTCTGCCATAGAGGAGATACAAAGATTATCATTTGGAGGATATAATATAGCCATCTTGAGATGCACTGGTAGTACAGTTTTAATCGCAAACAATTTGAAAAGGATTGATATGTGATTTATTCAATAGTGGCAGAAAGCAAATACAAAGGCCATAACATAATTACCAAAAGTCATCTGGAAGAAAAGGACTGCACCAGAATGCATCGTCAAAATACATTGGACAGCTTTTAAACACATTTATAGATTCAAATACCTGGCATATAAATAAGATCAGATAGAATTTTCGCCTCAGAGGTGAAGAGTAAAAGCAACGTTTAATGAAAAGTATTTGATACAAGAAATCTATGCCAATATAAGCAAGATAGTTCTTTAGTATTGCATAGAACCAATCCTGATATATAGAAGCAAGTCCCGGATAATGAGCAGACACAAGCAGGAGGCCACCAAAATGTGGTTTTACAGAACAATGTTAAGAATACCAAGGTCCTCTAAAAAGTGTAATGGCGATGTGCTGTGAGAAGCCAATGCGCAAAGGAAGCGTATTACTCACATTAGAAGGAACCAACCCTCTTTCCTTGGACATGGCATAAGAAGAGAAATGCTGGAACTTATTTTGACAACAGGACAGATTGACAAAAGAAGGGACAGAGGGCGACATAGAGGGAAGACACTGAACAGTTTGAAATCATGGCATGCAAAGAAGTATACAACATAACTGATGAACAAAGCTGGGGACAAGAGGTTGTGGAGAGACATGATCTCCTAAGCCAACTGGTATGACACAAAGAAGAAGGTATCAGAGTATTTTACATGACATGCTGTTTATAGGCTGGGGCGAGAAGAGGAGCGTTAAGTGGTTAACGGATTAATATTATGAGGTTAATGTAATTAGTGTGGGCAATCACCCATGTTGCTTGGAGAAGAGTATAGGCGCCAATCAGTTCTTATAACAGAGTTGACACCAGCGGAAAAGCCAGTTTTGAGGAGTTAGCCCTGATAAACGATGTACATAGCAAATAGTGAAAAGGTGTTTAATGGTATTTGACGTTTTGTGTTGATGCAGAAGCAGGTAGAAAATTGGGTATTTCAGGCATCATAACAGCAACCCCAGGACAGACGTTCCTTCTATCTGAAAAATGTCTACTAAACCTCTCAACCACCGGAGGACAACCTGAAAGAGGCCGATCTATCCAGACGAAATCTCCCAACCTCTCTCTTGATTGTCTTTTCCTTCGTCATTAACCTTTAACACCATTTCCCAAAACCCTCACTCTTTTTAGCCAATCGTCGCTTCTTCTCCGATCGCATGATCTTACAATAGTCACTCAGTCACATGAGGAAAAAAACTATTCTCGACCGATAAACATGCACGCTCATAGAGTCAACCACCTTATGAACATCTGCTCACCGTCTCACTGATTTATTACTCACTTATCGTAAATAAAAACTAACAACCACTATAAGCCTCACGTGGTGCATAGGTCTGCAGCACCTATCAATAGAAACGTTTTTAAGATGCTTTCAAATGCCACCTTTCTGAAAATTTTTAGAGCAAAAGCCAGCAATACTCTTCATTCACATACAGCTTAACTGACCACTGACGTTGAAGAATAATGTGCGTGATGAAATAACACCGCAAGCTTCAATTTCAATCTCAGTGATTGCAGAACATCTCGCACGCAACAACCTCTGAACTGGCACAAAATTAAACGTTTTCTTAACTGGAAAAGCCGTTTTGTCGCCGTTGAAGACATTTTCTCTTATATCGTTGGGCGAGATGACTTCCCTCTAATATCCCCATCAGACCGCCATCCGTCATAGCTTTCAACAGACGCTTTTTAATGAAAGCGTTGATTCAAATATGAGAGTAACTTCTTATCTCCTTGTTGTTTCATTTTCCAGAAGTGCAGCGAACTGTCCGATAAGAGGATCCCACCAAGGGTGAGGAAGTAAAATTCCATGGTTACGCGACATTGAAAATAGATCAAGCTTTGCACTGAAGAGAATACAGACTTCTAGATTGCATCCAGAACGTAGTTACCATGATTTCTTCGGCAACAAATACGTATCTTTGTTACGTTTTCTGTTTTTGTTTCTTTCTGATTGTTTGTTTGCTTTTTTTTTTTTTTTTCAGGCAGAGCATATTAGCAGAGCACAAAAATCAGGTTGCTTTTTTTAATATTTCTTTCTTTATTTTTTGTTTATAGCCATTATGGTTGCTTAACCAGCTCGTAGCGTTACAAAGCGGTTATTGTTCAGGAGAATATCCAGGGTTAGAGACATATATATGAAAGGGATTAAAGAAAACAGAATGCCAAACGACAAGAAAACATGGCGTGAATTTGTTGAAGGCTGTGCTTCATTGGGAGCGAAAGGGAAATTAATTATGGATTGCTTCAGGATGCAGCAAATAAGGGTAACTGATACTACGGTTATTACTATTACAAATACCACCAACTACAGAGGAAAGCACTATCTGTAGTAAGAAAAGTTGACAAAACGTATGCAAGTTTTCACCTGTGAATAATTACGTCAGTGAAATTTAGAAATAAGTCCAGGGTTACCCGTTTGACCTCATTATCGTTACGTTAATGGTGCCAAACCGCCGGTTTTTTTTTCATCTCGCGTTGCGGGACTAATGATGCGAGACCCTCATCGCCAATTACTGCACGGATAATATACCCTGGAATTTACATCCTTTGCATTAATCTCATGAAAGCTGTAGCTGCTACTTTTTCTTTCGGAAAGTTTCATTTCCTCTTGCTCGCATGTAACGTTGTCAAATTTAACGTCCAATCAGACGGCAACTGTTAATAAGAGCAGTTAGAGATCTACTGTTGTTACTCGAAGATGTCTTGACTTAGTAAAATATTTTGTTAATGAAACCAGGAAGTGGTCGTCTTGTTAATTGAGGAAGTATTTTAATCAGTCAAATATTAATGTTAATGAAAGCAAAAAGTGGTCTTTCTTTTGTTTAATGAGAAAGTATTTTAGTCAGTCAATATTTTGTTAATGAAAGCAAAAAATGCTCATCTTGTTACATGAGGAAGTATTTTAGTCAGTCAATCAATATTTAGTTAATATGAACAGAAAGTGGTCTTTCTGTTGTTACTTGAGGAAGTATTTTAGTCAATAAGTCAATATTTTGTTAATGAAAGCAGAAAGTGTTCATCTTGTTACTTAAGGAAGTGTTAGCCAGTTAAATATTTTGTTAATGAAAGCAGAAAATTGTAATCTTGTTGTTACTCAAGGAAGTGTTAGTCAGACAGTCAAATAGTTTGTGTTCCATGTGGAGTAATTGGGTTGGAATTGTTGCACGCTACCGATGTCTGTTCCGGGTCGTCGCTGTCAACTCAGCACAAGACAGTCCAGTTCCCCGTTCTTCTCCAGTTTCTCTTTCACGTTCTGCGAGTTCCAGACAAAGGCATGTCTAGTTAAACTGGGTATATATTTTCCGAGGTTTCACTCCCACCTCTACTCTTTCTTCCGTATCTCCAACCACTGCTGCCATATGTCTCAGCTCCACACTAAAGATGGGATATACATTGATAAAACAAGTTTTTGCATTACAAGGCAGTCCATGTTCTAGAACACCCAGGGTAAAAGAAACAGAGGGATGCAAAAACATAAAAAAATAAAAAATAAAACCGCACACACGGAGAAGATAATTGGAGACATATGATAGGGACAGAGAAGGCACGGAAAGATCTTAAACTGATGGCACTGGACAGAAAGACTTGGAAGATATTTACTGATGACCTGTGTGTCCGCTACTACATCTAGCCGTGATCTATGTGTCCGTTACTACATCTTGCTATGACCTATGTGTCCGCTACTACATCTAGCCATGACCTACGTGTCCGCTACTACATCTAGTCATGACCTACGTGTCCGCTACTACATCTTGCCATGACCTATGTGTCCGTTACTACATCTAGTCATGACCTACGTGTCCGCTACCACATCTTATCATGACCTATGTGTCCGCTACTACATCTAGCCATGACCTATGTGTCCGCTACTACATCTAGCCATGACCTATGTGTCCGCTACTACATCTAGCCATGACCTATGTGTCCGCTACTACATCTAGCCATATGACAGAGAATAAGATGAAACCGTTCGTTGGTTAATGTACGGAAGCCGAACATGATACTCGATGTGACACGCCACCTTTCTGAGACACACAACTGATACCATACATGTGTTCCAGACAGCTAAGTTTTATTAATCTGCTCAAGTGCCGCTGAGCAACCGTGAATTGATTATGGGAAAAATGATACAGTAAAGAAATAAAAACCGTGAACATTTTTGTCAGTTTTGTAATTTCAAGAAGTGGTCACTAAATGAACTACTTCTCCGCACACTAATGGGTATAAAAACACATGATCTCCCTGGATGAGCATACTTCTCTTCTTCAAATACAATCCTAGATGGGCGATTATGTCTCTCCGCGACTTCTTGTCACCAGTGCAGTTTATAAATTCTGTTGTTGATTTCCTTCCACGCCACAATATTAAACGGTCTATTGTCTTCTGTCTTTGTCGTCCTATGTCGTTCAGTCTGTCTTCTTTCCACAATATATTCAAATTTTCCTCTTCTCATAACATGCTCAAAGAAAGTGGACTTATCACTTCTGATATGTTTCATAAACGTTCTTTGCCCAATGGCCTCGTACAGAACTCTCAAGAGTTTTAGATGTCCACGGTTTTATTAACTTTATTCTGTAAAACCACATCCTTGTATCTTACTTGAATGTTCTTGCTTGTTTATTGTTTGTTTATTGTTTGTTTATTGTTTGTTTATTGTTTGTTTATTGTTTGTTTATTGTTTGTCCATGACTGACCAATACATAGCGAAATCGGATTTAAGTAACAGTGTAGAGTTTTCTTTTTAACTTCCGTTTGCAAAGGTTTTGTGTGCGTGTATGTGTATATAATACTTTTTATTTCCTTGAACACTGCTTTTGTCTGAGCTATTCGACACCTCTTCACCTCTGAAAAGCATCTTCCATCTGATGTCATTAACATGTCCTGGTATACTGACTTATCTCAAAGCTGTCCTATGTACTCGGTACATGTTGGTAAAGTTCGTTTCTTCGAGATGACCACTACTTTTGTCTTTTTTTGTTTTACTATTTAGGCTAAAATCTTAATTGTAACTTTCTCTCACTATTGAACAGTCCTTTCATATAACTCTGTTTCACTTTTCGCTGCTTTGAATCTTTCAATGAGTGTAAAAGCGTGTTGTTTATATTATGTACATCATTCCAGACTATTATGTCTTTTTATAACACCAAAACATTTCAGCTTCCTTATTGCGATGGTATTTAGGAGCCAATTTTCCTCTACGTTTCGTGAGTGCAGTACTTCTCTGTTGGTCTTTTTTTCTGTCCAGGGTATTCTCAACATCCTTCTGTAGCATTTCATTTCGAACGATATAACCTTATTTGCAACTTTTTTATTGAGTGTCCAAGTCTCTCAGCAGTATTTTGCTACTGGGAATATACATGCTCTGATTAGTTGTAACTTTGTTTCTTTGCTTGTGCCTTGCCATAGGTTTTTCATCTGTATTAGCCTCGGTTGTACATTTTATAATTCTATATTTTGCATTATTAACATATGAAAACTGCTAGTGGATGTCCAGGTCATGTCAAGGCTGGCAACCTTAGTATATAGAATGATGATGTCATGAACTACCACTGCAAGAGCTATTGACTGTTTTATGCGCGTTTCTTATAGAGAACAAAAAGCAGAGAGAGTCCCAAGTTCCGTTTGGAACTGAGAGTGGATGATGGCAGAAGTGGTGTACATAAATATTGTAATAACCTTTTCACCAGTGCATTTGTAAATGAAAACATGTTCAGTATAAATGCAGTGGATGTTTTCCGCTCACTGGGATTAATAATAATGCTCAGAGAGGGTAAAGTTCTGAGGAAGATGGAATGGCAGAATGAAAATGGGGAAGGGGGGAAACCAGACTTTCGTGTCAGGAAACCCAATACACAGGAGGGTATGTGTTTCTCTGTTATTTCGTGATACTAGTTGGTGGTACCAATTGGTGGTGCTATCTGTGGGACAATGGTGTGGTATAAGTGGCCTTCAGTCAAAGCTAGACAACAACAGCAGACAAGTCTTAACAGACGCTGGACCATTTTCGCAATTATCCCACGATACTTCGAGAGACGTGTTGCAGCCACTAGACTTGACTAGTGTTGCGTGAACTAGTCCATAACCTGCAAAGAACAAACATCGGTTGGAGCAGAAACCAACCGACATCTTACTGGCAGCTAAGTACCCACTTCAAGCTGCCAAGTGAACTCTTTAAAAAAAAAAAAAAACATTCGAAAGAGAAAACACACTATCCAGATCATCCCCCGTGATGAAATTTTAAAGACTCTAATTTACCCCACCCTTATTTATTTTACATTTGCTAACGATAATTTGCTATTAAATGTTGCTATCTGTACATATAAAAATTTATAGTTGATTTAGTCTTTTGAGTGAACTGCACCTATATTTCTCAGTCATTTTAAATGCCTATACCAAAGCTATTAAAGTAATATTTTATTGAGTTAAATCAGTTGGGGGCTCATCAAAACGAGCAAAATTCTTACTCCTCGTAGAAGGTCAGGGAAGATAGAAAGTTTACACAGCTTGAATCCTACCAGCCGTAGTACTTGATTTTTTAAATTCCTACGAGTCTCCCTAGAATTGAAGCACCGTTCTTCAATTCACATATCTGCCAAGAGTAATCTTGAGCGAAACGTAGACACCTTTGAAGACCCTCAGTAGATACTCAGAATTTAGGCCATTGTTGGACCATCACTGCAGAGCAAGGGAAGTAAATTCCGAGACAAAGAGTAAGAAAGTATGAAGACAGAAGAGTAAGAAAGAACAAAAACAGAAGTAGTAGGGGATGCGCAACTTAGGTATTATTGTGGTGGCGCGCTGTGGTGGCGCGTGACTTTTTATATAAGGAAAATGTGGTGGCGCGTGACTTTTTATATAAGGAAAATGTGGTGGCGCTTTGTGGTGGCACGTAACTTTTATATAGAGATATATTTAGATAACAAGAAGACGATGTATTTAGACAACAAGAAGACGATATATTTAGACTTGAGACAACAAGAAGACGCTATATTTAGACGATATATTTAGGCAAACAGGAAGACGGGATATATTTAGACGATAACAGTTTGACGATAATAGGAAGACGATATGTTTTAGATAACAAGAAGGGGGTATATTTAGATAACAAGAAGAGGATATATTTAGACAATAGGCAGAGGTTAATAGTTAGAGGTATATTTATAGATAACAAGAAGACGATATTTATTGAGATATACATTTAGACATATATTTAGACAAACAAAAAAGGGGGGGGGGTATATTTAGATAACAAGAAGGCAATATTTATAGAACAGTTATACGAACAGTTAAACGAACAGTTAGACGATATATTTAGACATACAACGGACGATATAGGTAACAAAAAAGAATTTTAGTTAATATTTTTTATTTTGTCAAATACTAAAGGACAAGTCTCAGCCGCTTGGTAGGTTTGTTCTTCTTCGGTGGTAGATTTGGGACATTGGTCAGGTGAGTGTCTGTGGTGGTGGTCGTAGGAAACCAACTCGGTTCTGGTGATACTGAACAACTAGAGTTCATGTATTCGTCAAACAGGTTAGTGGCGGTGGTAGGTTTCTTCAGTGGTAGATTGGTGACGTCAGTCAGGTGATTGTCTGTGGTAGGAAACCCACTCGGTTCTGGTGATATTGCACAACTAGAGTTCGTGTATACGTCAAACGTTAATTGGTCACGAGCTAAAACTTTAACGACCCCAGTTCGTTTAACAAATATATCTGACAGGGGGCTGGTCCGTATCTCGTCTGTGTTCATTGTCTACGTGGTGTAGTCTGTCAAAACTTGGCGCGATTTCGAGATCTCCAAGATCGAGTCTTGCGTGGTGTGACCTCGGTGAATGTAGGTTTCTTCTTCTTCGTTGGTAGATTGGTGACATTGGTCAGGTGGGTGTCTGTGGTTGTCGTAGGAAACCCACTCGGTTCTGGTGATATTGCACAACTAGAGTTCATGTATTCGTCAAACGTATTAGTGGAGGTGGTAGGTTTCTTCTTCTTCGGTGGTAGATTTGGGACATCGGCCAGGGTAGGATAGGTATCAGTGCGTGGTGCCTGTAGTCGGGAAATTTCGACGAGGATTTCGCTCCGCGGTTCTGGTGATATTGCACAACTAGAGTTCATGTATTCGTCAAACGTATTAGTGGAGGTGGTAGGTTTCTTCTTCTTCGGTGGTAGATTTGGGACATCGGCCAGGGTAGGATAGGTATCAGTGCGTGGTGACTGTAATCGGGTAATTTCGGCGAGGATTTCGCTCTGTAAAGTCAACAAATGTTTAAGCATTTCATCACAGCTCTTGATATAAACCCAGTTGTTGGGAGCAGTCATCTTGAACGAGATGTAAGTAGATTGTCGTTATCACACCAACGCTTGAATAAAGTATGAGTGTCTCCAAAAGTCTGTTTAAATGCAGGAATACCAGTTCAATCTGGTTTTTTGAGGCGTGCCCTAGCTAGGATTTGATTCGTCGAACATCGATCGTGTGACCAGACTCGTGTGTTAGTCAGGTTGTGATTCGTTGAAAAGGATCGTTGACGTGGTTGATGTGAAAAATGACTCATGGCCGTATTGGGGTGAGGAAAAAACGACAACGAATATTCATAAAATGGTGGGTAAAACCGTATAAAAATGAGATAGAGAAAGGGTTAGGGTTCTTGTGCCCATGTCTTTTGCTGGTGTTTTTACTCCTGTTGATGGTTTTTTTCGAGTCGCGTGGTGCTGTATATAGCGTATTAACACTCTCCGTACGAACTCTACTGTTAGCTCGACAAGGTGGTCATGTGGGACCACCCGTAGGAGGACGTCTTCTAGGTGCATATTAACCAGATCCTCACCCGATGATGTCAGGCAGGAATGGGCTAGTTGGTTCGGTTGTTCATCCCGACAACCTTCGCAATACCGAGACCGGTTCGCCTGGAGGTAGCTTAATATGGAGGTTAGAATATTTCGACGACGTGAAGGCATCTGTAAAAATGAAAAAATAAAAACGAGAAAGTTACTATATAGCTATAGATAAGCAGGACATATCATAGTTCTCAACTACTCAAAGATATGGCAGGGAATTTCCGATGTTGGGTGAATGTAATTACATATCGATGTACACGGGGGTAGTTGTATCTTAAATATTTTATATCACGATTAATAACGATACTCATTTAGTGATATTTAAATTAACTGTGTTCCTGTCATGCTCTGTCCGGTTTGCTGTTCCTTAGTGTATGTGTGTGTGTGTGTGCATGTGGGTGTTGTTTTGCTCCAAGCTTGTTCCACCCCGGGCGGCCATCTGGTTAGCATTATGTTGGACTTATTTGGTTGTGTTGTGCTACAAATAGGTTGTTGTATACGAGTTATCGTTACTCTTGTTAAATACTAGTTCCTCTATATTTATTTTATACCTAGCATCGAAATGACTTACAATTAGTATTTATGCTCTATCTATGTCTAAAGCTAAATTAACACATGACAAGTTATTAAGTTAGCTTTCTTGGTTTGATAGACTCGATCACTATTGATTATCTGTAATGTTTTAAATAGTCTTGTTAAGGCATTATTTCTATAATATTGTGTATTCGTAAGCAATAACAGGAGATTTTTGTGTGTTTCATGAAAGTTTAGGTATAGGTACACTTTGCAAAAGTGGTCTCAGCAGAACTTTGTTATCTATGTGGATGGGTTGTAGTCTTGTTACAAACATCAAGCTGATTTAGAAGTACCTTTATCATTTTTATTGGAAGGAGTTGTGTTATTACCGTTTACAAGAATATAACAACCGAGTTGTTCCAAACCCTTCAGGCAACTATGTTACTACTTGCCTTGAGAAGAAGGACTTTTTATAAACACTCTTGAGTGAATCCCCCTTTGCCTAAGCTCTATAGAATAAAGAGGAAAATATAAAATAAAAAACTAATTTGGTTTTGTGTTGTGTTGTGTGTAGCTAGTGATGAGAATATAAGACGCTGAGAGGTGAAGTGGTGTCGTAGGCAACTATGGTTGTGATGTCGATGTCGAGGTCAGTTTCAGCCATTTTAAGAAAACACAACACGCACGTGGTTGTACCCTCCCTTGTTTTGGAACCAGATCGATGGCCCCACAAAACAGCGCGTGTAAATTTCTGTTTGTGGAGCTTATAAATGTCAGAAACAAACATTTCAGTTAACTATCGCTCTTTTAGAACATTATGGAAGTAAGGAGCAACTAACGAAACAAAACTTTCAGTTTGTGGGTTTGACGTGTCTCTTCATAGCTAGCAAGGTTGAAGAAGGAGGTGTGTTTAGGGTGCGCGAATTATTGGATTTATATTGCAACATGCGTACCCCAACTGAACTTATCAGTCTAGAGCGCAACATATTACATACAATACAATTCTCAGTGAACCCGATGACAATGTTATCGTGGGTAGAAATATATGTCGGGATTATCAGATTAGAGGCGAATGTCCCTGTTACAGAGGTAGAGATGGAACAGATAATAACCATGTGTAACCTAGCGCTATGCAACGAGCACTTGTTAACGTGTAATTATCACATCTTGGCAATCGGAGTGTTGTCGTTCTTCTACGATATTCGCTATCTAACGGTGATATCGGGGCTACACATGTCTGAAATAACCATTTGTCTACCCTATATGACACCATATTTTCAATTCGTGGTAGAGACACAGACAGTGGGGAACAACAGGCTTCACACCCATGTCATTCAGACAGAGAGCATGTAAGCGTGTGGTAGGTATGTTCTACAATAGACTATATATGCTATATATATATATACTGCTCAAAAAAAGTTAAAGGCCACTTTCAATTTTTAGGTCATTTCAACTAAGCTGTTTTTTTTTTAAACCTGAACACTCAGTCAAAAAAGTTTTGCTGCATTTTGTTGCATGCTTAAACAATGTTTGTTAATCTGACAATAAATCAAATCTGTGTTACGTGTGTGTACCTCCAAGGTCAATCAAATGCACGTGGTAGAAAGGGAAATAATGCATGTTTGAAAATGCTTCCTATGGCACAACCTGTTGATAATATTGCTTAAATTTGCTTTTCACGTGCAAGTCGTGACTATAGTGAACACATTTCACCCACTTTTCGGAAGGAACGGGCAATGGGTATGTTTGTAACATTTACCATCTTAGCCATGGGTCAGCTCATTGCCGTCTTGTGGTAGACCTTG
>JAMPIV010013724.1:0-45000 GCA_024509875.1 Oreohelix idahoensis | reverse complement strand
TATGTATGTATGTATGTATGTATGTATGTATGTATGTATGTATGTATGTATGTATGTATGTATGTATGTATGTATGTATGTATGTATGTATGTATGTATGGATATGTATGTATGTATGTATGTATGTATGTATGTATGTATGTATGTATGTATGTATGTATGTATGTATGTATGTATGTATGTATGTATGTATGTATGTATGTATGTATGTATGTATGTATGTATGTATGTATGTATGTATGTATGTATGTATGTATGTATGTATGTATGTATGTATGTATGTATGTATGTATGTCATCTAGTTTTCTATCTAATGTTAAATTAAGTGATAAAATACTTTCATTTGCTGTGAGATCGAGGTTACAGTTGCTGGAATGCGAAAGTCTTTTACATCTATACTACCCACAGACATACACGAAAATGTGCAAAATATGTAACCACCCATACGAAACAGTGTCACATTTATTGAATGGATGTACCAAATTTCAAACATTATACCAACAAAGGCACAATAGAGCTGTAGACATTATTTATGAGAAACTGAAATCTGCATACAATAATAAAAGTGACATAACAATAAACAAAGAGATAATAGTTAAACCATCACTTTTCGGCAGCAGCAACGCCTCATTTAAGACTCATGCCGTAAAACCTGATTTAACAATAATCAATCGACAGAACAAAACAGCTTTTATAGTGGAGGCAGCAATACCATATGATGCCCATTTAGATAAATGTTACCAACATAAATTTGATAAGTACTATCCATTGACTGCAGAAATTAACGAACTAGGCTACCGTACGCATGTAATCGTACTGATAATTGGTAGTTTGGGTCATGTGCATGCAAAGTGTGTGAGTGGATTAATGTCGCTAGGGTTGCGGAAATTTGAAGCAAAGGTTTTATGTAAATATGTCAGTATTAGTGCAATTATAGGTTCTTACAGAATATGGAAACTTCGATGTAAAAAACACCCATTTTGAATTGCTGGGATGTTTTCCACACAGTCTAAACTCAATTGTGCTCCTCTGTATACTATACCATACGACTATTGTATTTGATGCTATATTTAATATCTCACGCCACTAGCTGTCAAAGTTTTTTTTTTTTATGGCAAACAAAATTCTGATAAAACCTCCATGTAAAAACAACCATATTGCTCTACTTGAATGGTATTCCTCACACATTTTGTAAATTTCAATAATTCTCATTTTTTGGCAGGGTATACCATATCATTATATGCCAATGTCTTTTAGAAAGCTTAAAATTTTTTTATGTATGTGTAACACAAAGGTTCGATGTAAAAACACCCACATATAACTACTTGAGACGTCTTCAACACTTTATGTAAATTCTAATGATTCTCCTATTTGCCATGTTGTATCTATTATATCATGTCTGTACATATTAATGTATTTTATGGAGAATAAAGATTCTGATATGTATGTATGTATGTATGTATGTATGTATGTATGTATGTATGTATGTATGTATGTATGTATGTATGTATGTATGTATGTATGTATGTATGTATGTATGTATGTATGTATGTATGTATGTATGTATGTATGTATGTATGTATGTATGTATGTATGTATGTATGTAATGTATGTATGTATGTATGTATGTATGTATGTATGTATGTATGTATGTATGTATGTATGTATGTATGTATGTATGTATGTATGCATGTATGCATGCATGCATGCATGCATGCATGCATGCATGCATGCATGCATGCCTGCCTGCCTGCCTGCCTGCCTGCCTGCCTGCATGCATGCATGCATGCATGCATGCATGTATGTATGTATGTATGTATATATATATATATATACATACATACATACATACATACATATATACACACACTGGAGGTTCTGAGTCATACGTGTGCTTTCCGCTCTGTAATAATTAATTCAACTATAAATTTGTCAAAATCAACATATACAAATTTAATGATCCATTACTTTAACACTTGTAAATAAATTTTCGTTGGTGATTTTAAATAATATGTTTCTTCACAGAAATCTTTTTAGGCTTGATGAATAAAGGCAATCAAAGTTCGGTCGTGTTTGGCCTGTTAAAATTGGGACTCGTCAAAATGCTGAAGTGCTTAAGCTGCTTTTCTGTAGATTCGCCTCTGTGGTGAGGGGCACGTTTCCAGATCAGTTTAGGAAGTAACCTCTCCTGGTTAAGGCAAGAATCTTCAAGTGTGGATCTCAAGCTTCGAACCACAGCCTAGTAGTATAGCAAATGGTCTCCCCGGGTCGTACCGCAAATAGTCGGGTCGCCTCGTACTGGTACCACAAACTTGAGAGGGAATAAAGGAACAAATTCCGCTGCTAGGTCTTTGTTTTCCTGATGTTAATCAGGCACCTTTCTCACTTTCCGTCAGCCGTTTGTTTTCTCAGATTTCTTACTCTCCCTGAGCGTATATCATATCACTCAAGGGATATGATGAAAACTCACCATTATTTCAGTTAATTTAATGAAAAATGTGTGACTGGATAGCGGCACGTGGCCTGTGCCTGAAGCAACATATTAAGTTTACATACATTCACACAATGATAATTTACAACTATACACAGGTTGATGTAATCATCACTCATTCCCTGCTCCATTTGGAGTCGGTGGTTACCTCTGCTATTGGTTCTCTGAGTGTGATGGAATCATTGTGTCAATCGCGCTGTTATGGTGATTGGAATTCACTAATTACTGTCTAGAAGAATCACAGCCCAGATGGTTACACGAGGTCGGTGTTTGCACAAGGACGGGGAGATAATTTCCTAGTGAAAATATTTTGAATTACCCCACCAAAACACGCAGGTTTTGAAACAATTGGAGGGCATTCGAAACATCTTCTTTCTTTGATTCTTAGCAGCCGACCGTCAATGCAGTCAGTGGCCACCACGTCTGGTAGCGTCTTGTAGGGCGGAAACAAACTGCTTCTACTTTGCTCAGTCGGCAGCCATTCTTCGAGCAGTGCCCAGCTCTGATTCATTCTTTGCATCTCAGGCTCCACAGTTCTCCGCCAAGTTATTTTTGGTCCGCCTCTCTTTCGTTTTCCTTCCGGGGTCCATAACATAGCTGTTCTTGTGATCGCATCGGGGTCTCTTCTGATAACATGGCCAACCCAATTCCAGCGTCTGCCAGTTATGATTGTGTGCATGTCCTCTTGGTTGCTCCGAGTAAGCAGTGCGTGATTGGTGATGGTATTCTGCCAAAAGATTCGGAGATTTTTTTTGGGGGGCAAATTGTGTGGAAAGAGGATAATTTCATTATTTCCTTCTCTGTTATTCTCCAGCATTCAGCACCACAGAGAAGTACAGAAAGTATACAGCTCTCACATAATCTTAATTTTGTGTTTGTGCTGTACTGAGAGGACTTCCAGAAGATGTTTACACTAACATTGATGTCTTTGCTTGCTCCGCCGTCTGGTGTCACTATGCATCCTAGGTATGTGAAGGTGTCTCTCTGTTCCAGTTTCTGAATCCTAGCTGTTATGGGCTCAGGGTTGCCCACATTGTATTTCATGACCTCTGTCTTCTTTGAATTGATGTTCAGACCTACCTGCTGGCTTACTTATTAAGTCTATCCGTTTTTTCCTGGATGTGTTGATGAGAATGTGCGAGTAGGGCAATGTCATCTGCATATTCCAGATCGTCTAATGTAGAAAATGTAGTCCATCTTATTCCTCTTGGTCTGCTCTCTGTTGTCTGACGCATCACCCAGTCTATGACTGTTAAAAATAAAGTGGTTGATAAGGGACATTCTTGTCGTACTCCTGTCTTCACCTCAAAAGTTAGGTTGCTCTGCCCAACGCTACATGTAAAGTTGGCATAGAGGTTTTTTATGATGGATACTGTGCAGCGTGGAAGTCCATAAGCCCTCAGTATTTTCCATAGTCTGTCCCTATGTATACTGTCAAAAGCCTTTTAAAAATTTACGAAATTAATGTACAGCTGTCTCTGCCATTCTGAGCACTGCTCTATAATGTTTCTTAGTGTAAATATATGACCTGCACATCTTCTGTTCTTTCTAAATCCTGCTTATTCTTTCCTCAGTTTGTGGTCTACTGCTTTTGAAATTTATAATTACCCTGCCTAGTATTTTACTGGGAACTGAGAGAAGAGTGATTCCTGTCCAATAGTTGCAGTCTGCAAGGTCACCTGTCTTGGGCAATTTGACAGTTTTTTATTTGTTCCACTCCGTTGGAGTTGTCCCTGTTTTCCAGTTGTGGTAAGGAGCTTTTCCATTCTTTAACCCTTTGATTGCCGTGTTGATTTCTTCCTTTCGTGGAATGTCTGTATTAAAAACTAGATCATTTTCAGCCTCAGGAACATTCAACTGTGTCTCTGGTGGTTCCTTGTTCAGATTTTCTCTGAAATGCTCTGCCCATTTTGTTTATCCCATTGCCGTGGTGATGAGATTTCCTTGCTTATCTCTAACTAATATTATATTGTTTGCACATCGTTTTCCGCTGATGGTGTTAGTTATTTTATATGCTGTGCTTTGTTCATTTCTCAGTGCTGCCTCTTCAGCCTGTCTTGCAAGATCGTCCAGGAATTTCCTTTTTTGCCTTGGGTTTGGCGTTAAACTTCCTTGCCCAGCTGACTGTACTGTTCGCTATATAACTGCTTTAAACTGGGGGACTTTGCTTCTGTTTTCTTTCTTTTCATTTCCTTTCTCATCGCTATGGTGTTTAATGTTTCTAGAGTCATCCAATCTTCCTTTCCAGGAATCCCAAGCTTGATTTGCTGCTTTTTCTACATATTGTTGAAATGTGATGAATTTCTGGTCAATATCATCAGTCGATGTCTTTTCCTGGCTTTAGGCAATTTGATATCGTTTCTTTGTATGAGCCACAAAATCATTTCTGGTAAGGGGGTCCTTCAATTTGCTGATGTTATACCTTTTCTGTCTATTTACAACTGTTCCAGCAGTTCTGAGTTTCACCTTCAGTTTTGCTACTACTAAGTGGTGATCACTTCCCGCATCTGCACCTCTTCTTACTTTCACATCTATCATAATCATTATCTGCTCTATCTGGTTTCTGTCTCGGCCATTTTTTCCTGATTCCCATGTTAATTTATGAATTTTTGTGTGTGGGCAAAGCGTTCTTCCAATGACCAGGTTGTTAATGCTACAGAAACATATTAATTTATCCCCATTCTCGTTTACTGTTCCGCTGCCGCATTTCCCCATTACTCTTTCATTATATGTATTGTGTGTTCCAACTTCCGCATTCGAAACATAGGAAGAAGAAAATTCCTGATTGGACCCTACTTAAAGAGTTACAAAGTACTGCAGGGGGAGCGAAGTGTAATATAACCTGACACTTTAGTCAATTTAGAACACTGTGAAAATTCACCTCGCGCAAAAAAGACAACAAGACCTTGCCAGAGTTAAGAATAGCAGCAGAATTCATTTATCAGACCGGATTTGCTTGAACTTCTTGAGGACTTAAGAGCCCTGGAAAACTGTACCATTATTAGCAAGGAAAACCGGAATCTGAGGAATCTGAGACATGGAATCAAAGTGGGAGATTATTGCTAAAATAACAACACCCCAAATTCTATATTCTGCATTATTAACATGTGAACTAATATGTATATATTGACATGTGAATATTAATATGTAAAAATTGATAGTGTATGTCCAAGTCATTTGAGGCTGGCAACCTCAGCATACAGAATGAGGATTTCATGAACCACCAATGCCAGGTCTGGTGGCTGCTTTATTGCGAGTTTCTTAAAGAGAACCAAAAGCAGAGGTAGTCCCAAGTTCCTTATGGAGCAGGGAGTGAATGATGAAGGAAATGATGTACATAATCTATATTATAGATGTAAATGTAAACATATTCAGTCTATATTGTTTACATTTTCAAACATGGTAGATGTAAAGGGAAACATATTAAATTTGCATTAGTAACCTTTTCATCTAATGTAAAGTTAAATATACATCTGTTCAATTTAAATGTAAAGAAAGATTTTCGCTCACTGGAAATAAAATTAATTCTCAGAGATGATAAAAATTATGATTGTAGATGGGATGGTGGAATAGAAAGAGGGGGACACATAAGTATGTGTCGGGAAACGCAATACTCAAGAGGGTATTTGTTCTCTTCTTTTGTGACACTAGTTGGTGATACCAGTTGAGGGTACTATCTCTGGAACAAGTGAGAAAATAAGTGGCCTGAAGTCGACGCTAGGCACCATCATCAGAGACGCGAGACCAGCTTGGTAGTTACTCCCTGACACTTCTTGGAACGTGTTACAACTTTCAAAGTTGACAGGTGACGAGT
The DNA here is from genome assembly GCA_024509875.1 of Oreohelix idahoensis. NCBI lineage: Eukaryota > Metazoa > Mollusca > Gastropoda > Stylommatophora > Oreohelicidae > Oreohelix > Oreohelix idahoensis. The sequence goes on along the minus strand of JAMPIV010013724.1, from coordinate 38,695 downwards.
GTCATCCAGTCCTCCATCTACAAAGAACCAAACATCAGCTGGAGTAGAACAGACAAACTCATTGGCAGCTAAGTAGAAACATAAAAGCTGCTAAGTGAACTATTCAAATTTTAACTCCATAACATCACTCGATGATGAATATTGTTTGTTAAAGAACTATTCGTTTTTATAACTGTTAAAACCTAATTGATTATTAAATTTGTTACTTGTATAAAGACATATCTAAAGTTGATTAAATCATTTTGAATGTACAACACCAGCAGAATGGAAGGATGGTTATCTGGTCAAGTTGTCTAAAAATGGAACTTCACAAGAGTGCACAGATTATAGAGGAATAATGTTACTATCAGTGCCAGGAAAAGTATTAAACAGAAGCATCCTTGAGAGATTAAAAGAGTCCATAGACAAGCAGCTGAGAGAGGTTTTTCGACAAAACAGATCCTGTACAGACCAGATAGGCACTTTGAGAATAATAGTTGAACAAAGTCTGGAATGGAATTCACCGCTATACATCGGATTCGTGGACTATGAAAAGGTATTTGACAGTGTAGACAGAGAATCACTTTGGAAATTGATGAGGTATTATGGAGTTCCCATGAAGGTCATTAACTTAATAATGAAGACATATGAAGACATTACACGCTGTTACGGTAGTTTAATTGGCATTGCCTGCTAGAGGTTAGCAGCATGCGATTTTAGGGGTTACAACGTTTAATGTAATGTAAAAGTATTATTAGCCTAGTGAATGCTGTGACGTTTCAGCGTTGGTAGTCACGCACCGTGACCAAGAGACGGCACCCTTTCTTGAATGACCGTCGAACCGAGAAGACGTGTCCTTGTAGTATTATAGTGTCGGGCGTGGAGTGCCACACAGTTATATTGTATTTTATTATGGACATGGGTCAGTCCACTGTTATGATGAAGAAAGATGAAGTTACAGGTTAGTAATTGACTAAACCTTGTCGAGATGAATTAACAGTCCGTTTTAGTTATACTAGTGCCAGACGCATAATCTCACTGTCGGTCGTTGGGATTACCAACCATGCGTGCATATAGTTATGTCGTTCTGACTATTACGTTTTCAAGCTACGAGACAAGGACTGATTTGTAAAGGAATCATATATGAAGTATGAACTGCAATTATTATGTATAATTCTTCATGATGACCATGTGTGAACTGTTCGTGTATGGAATTGATATATTAAATTCATGTGGACTCAAGGAATGACTTATCAAGTCTCTGAACGTTGGAAGTTGAATATATTATGATGTTGACAAATATTCTATCCCACCTTCGCGTAATTTACCATCAATAGCACGACACCATAACTGACTAAGAAAGACAAGGGATAAATGGAAGTAAATGTAAATAGAAGAGCCAGTATACACAGTCTGCAACAACAATCATTAAGGACCCCCTCGCAGCAATAGGTGGTCGGCTACAGCAATTGACGGCCGCAACACAACGGGCCCTTGTAATCACTGAAGAACCCTTGGGTAACACTGGATTTGTAACACTACTAAACACGACCTTGTAACACTGGTAGGCCATTGTCGGGAACGAAAAGAAAAAAATTTTTTTCAAGAGTCACTACGAACTATTTACTTTCAATGAACAATCACGTGATTTCATAAATATGTCGTGGCACACATGACTACGAAGGTTAAATCTGACGTCACAACATCATGCGTAGATGCTAACGCTCAAGGGACAAACTCAGCACACTCCAGTTTTGATGAAAAATTCAAGCTCTCAATGAATCTAAAGATGGAAAAGTCGTTATCTGCCAACGAGGAGCAAGCAGTCCTAGGCACTGGTCTAGTCCGTTGGTGAAGATTGCATCGGACGACGGGTTAAAAGCCATAACGGTAATCTGTGACTGTTGTCATTGAGATATAACACAATACTGAGTCCATTTCTTATTTTACAGGCATGTCTAAATATTTTTATATATACGTAAAGTTTGTTTGTCCACTGTATGTCTTTATTGTTGATTAGTGGGAGGTTGGTGCGGCGGTTTGGAATGAATAACATGGCTCTGAGGATGCCGATATTCATTCTGAATGTTCCTTAAGGCCGTTAGTTAATTGCTTTTTAACGAAGAACCCATCGACGACCTTCCGATGATTTTTGTTCGTTCGTATTTGCAATTAATTGACCTTGCATGTTAGGTGTCTAGTCGTGTTATAACTGGGGTATTCTAGCGTATTTAGTTCTAATTTTTATTCAGTTCTGTAACAATGTTTGTAACCTATCGTGTTTTTTCTGACCTTACTATCATTCAGTTTATAGTTTTTGTACAACCGTTAATGAGTCCATGTATACGTCACTAATTTTTGTGTACGCGGGTTAATTTTCTATTCAGTTCATTCTTTGATCTCTCACTTCCGGTTTATTCAACTTAGTTATAAATTCATTTTTATTGTGAAAATGTCTTTGTCGTATGGTAATACTGTTCTGTAATCCCTGGTTAACAAATTGTGTTGTTTGTCTTCATCTCATCCATTTATAATTTAATATTAATACTATAATTTATTCATTAATAAGAGTGTAGGTTAATATGATTAAATTTTTATGAGTTTTAAGGAGGAATTAGGGACTTTGCACCAATTTGCAGTGGTGGTCCAAGAAATGGGCAATGCACTTTTTAGCTCATGATTATGACATAATATACAATGATTAATTATTATAAATTTATAACATATTAAGACATATTAAATGTTAATTAGTACACTTTCTCAGTACTACAGTGTGAACTTAGTAACTATTAAGATTAAATAACCTAATTATTTAGGGATAATACCCATAATTATTGAATACTAATATTAAGTGCATGATATAATTTCAGCACCTTAGATAACTAACTATCATAACTATTTATGATAGATATTAGTGGGTATATATAATATTTTTACAAAATATTATAGATTTGTGGAACTTATAAATAACAGTACAGGAATATTGCAATTTCTTGTAGTGATTATTCATTCGTTGAGTAATTACAAATATCTACATACACTTTATTGGTGATTACTAGACATAAGTGATTGAGTACTTAAATAAATTAACGTCAATATGCTTAACTTAGACTATTTTATTAAAAATGGGAAGGACTTTAATTTGAAAGGATCAGAACTACGTGAATATGCGGAACAACAACTTGCAAAATATAAGGCAGAGATGGAAGAACTTGAAAGAAAAGAGGCGGAAAAGAAAGCTATTGCTAAGGCAGAGATGGAAGAACTTGAAAGAAAAGAGGCGGAAAAGAAAGCAGAATTAAGACCAGAAGAAGAAAGAAAGGTGGCAAGAGATGAAATCCTACGGATTGAAGAAGAGAATAAATTAAAACGACAGGAAATCGTACTGCAGCAAGAAATGGAATTGCAACGGCTTAAATTGGAAACAGCAAAACTTCAGTCGCAATGTGCTGCAGCAAGCCAAAATGATAATGCTCAATCTGGATCTTCATCCAACCGACTTAAGGGCAATTATTACTTTAAGCTACCACCGTTCAAGTTACACGTGGACGATTTGTCATCATGGCTATCGCGCTATGAGGATATATGCAAGATCAATAACCTTGACAAAACTGCATGGGCACTTAAACTCAAGGAATTTCTGGATGGCGAACCTGCAAGTGCAGCACAAAATATTGATCCGACATTATCCACTGACTATGAGGCCATTAAGGCTTTGTTATTACGTCGTTTCCACTTAGACGAAGAGGCATGTAGATTACGTTTCAAAAGTTTGTTGCCAGATAATAATAAAGACTTTACAGGGTTTATTGCTAACATACGCAATACTTTTAACAGATGGGTTGAACTGGCAGGTGTCAACAAATCTTACGACAAGTTAGTCGATTTGTTATTGAGGGATAAAGTGTTATCTTCTGTCAGCCCACCGTTCTTTGCTTATCTGCAAGAACGTAAACCAGAAACTATTGATGAGTTAGAAAAAATTTCATTAAATTACTGCACCGCTCATCCGAATGCTAACATTTCTGGCTCGTTGATAAGAGAACCTCTTCCTGTAGCCTCCAATATGGCATATCATAGTAATAACAAACCAAGAACACACAGTGTGGACAGAGGTAGGTTCAAAGGAAACTATGACATTAATTTTCATAAGGGACGTAATGGTTTTAACAATAACTTTAATAGAGGAAGACCACAAAATAGAAATTATTCACCTCAGTCCAGATACAACAATAATCCACGTAACTCAAGTTATAATCGGTCATATAATTATAATAATGGTAACAATTGGAACAACAGCGATAATTATAACTCGAGACATCGAGATAACAGTTACAATACGGGACAACGGGATAATTCAACTGATTATTCTCGTCATCGTTCTCATTCTCGTAGATCGACAAATTATAATCATAAGACAGGGGCAGCCGTTACTACTGCTACAACCCCTGGGGTTCAGAGTTCACCTACTAATAACAAAATACATTCTTCATCTACATGTTATGCAATGAATTATAACGTGGCAAATAGTTGCCCAGAATGTAATCTTATATTTCAGAAGGCAAAAGAGACAGTTCTGAACTGCGGACACATTCTACCAGAAGTCAGTCTAGCAGTCAATGACGGAACAGGCTCGCTGATCTTCAACAGAGGAAAAGTTAATGGATCCGTCGTCTCAGTTTTAAGAGATTCGGGATCGACAACGATCGGAATCCGTCAGTCACTTGTTCATCCAAATTGTGCAACTGGAGAACATGTCAGGTGCATGACCTTTGGAGGAACCATAGAATGTTATCCAACTGCTATTATACATATTAATACACCTTTTTTCACAGGCAACGTTAAAGCATGCATGTTAAGAAACCCAATTGCCGACCTTATGGTGGGATGCATACACGGAAGTAAAGATTGCACACCAGAAGAGATTATTAAATGGGAAAAAAATAATCTATGCATCGGAAATGCAGTAATAACCAGAGCACATACGAAACAATTAGAGACTATGGACACTGAAAACAAGGAAACAGACAAACATGAAAATATCGAGGTTCATTCTACTATTGACCGAGTATCCTTTGCTGCAAAACAGAAGGAAGACAGATCATTAACAAAATTTTTTGCACTGGTCAACAAAGTTGACAATCTTGCTATGAACAATAATAACAGTCATTGGTTTATTATTAAAAATGACATTTTATTAAGATGTTTATGGATAAAACTCATGTAAGACAACAGGTCATGGTACCTTTTGCTTTTAGACGGTACATACTTCAACACGCACATGATTCTAAGTGCGCAGGTCACATGGGATATACTCGGACACGTTCTCGAGTATTATCTTCTTTTTTTTGGCCGGGAGTGTCACGAGATATTTCACAGTACGTACGCTCCTGTACGATATGCCAAGAAGTGAAAGCACGAGGAGCCTTTCGCACGGCGCCTATTCAGGCTTGTGACATATCTGTGAGACCCTTTGACAAGATGGCCATTGATATTATTGGCCCACTTTTACCATCAGCCAGAGGACATAGATTTATTCTCACGTGCATCGATTTATGCACACGATGGCCAGAAGCCATCCCATTGAAAACAACCACCACCACAGATGTAGCTGATGCACTACACCTGATCTTCTCTAGAGTAGGTTTTCCTAGGAAACTTTTGTCAGATCATGGATCTCAATTTATATCTGAGACTATGACAGAAGTAATGAAGACTTGGAATATAGATAGAAATCTCAGCAGCATTTATCACCCAATGAGTAATGGTGCAGTAGAAAGACTTAACCGCACACTCAAACAAATGTTACATAAAGTTACAGTTAACCATCCACAGGACTGGGACAGAGTACTCCCATCCGTGTTATTCGCTTATCGAGAGGTGCCACATGAACAAACTGGCTTCTCTCCATTTCAATTAGTCTTTGGCGCTCCACCAAGAGGTCCTATGGGACTAATAAAAGACTTATTGATTGACTCCGAGATGACTCAGGATACCCAGTCATCCTATGAGTATGTAATTAATCTCCGGAATAACATTATTGATGCCTGCAAAATGGCAACAGCTTCATCTGAGTCTGCTAAAGCGAAAGCTAGAACTTTCCAAAACAGTAGTAGACGATTACGTCAATTATTTCCAGGAGATCAAGCTTATGTGTTATTGCCACATAACGATAATAAACTACTCATCTCGTGGAACGGTCCATACCAGGTTATCAATAAGATTTCTGATGTTGATTATGTCCTGGACATTAAGGGACATCACAAAATATTTCACATAAATATGCTCAAACAATTTCATACTCGACCTGAACATCTACAAGCTATTTTTCATGAAATAGATGACACTTTCGTACCTACATGTCACTATTCAAATTTGTCTGTTATCCATTAAGAAGAATCTTCTTTTCCTGAGGTACAGTTAGCATTACCTGTACCTGTAGTACAGCCTACTGAATCTTGGCGGGACGTAACCGTCTCTTCGTCGGTTACACCGCAACAGCATCAACAGATTGCTGAACTTCTACAATCTTATCCAGATGTGTTGACCGACGTTCCAGGTCGCACATCAGGCATTAGTCATGACATCACTCTTAACGATGATACTCCAATTCGGGTACATCCATATTCTGTTCCTCTACACTTTCTTACTAAAACTACTAAGGAACTTGAACAGATGTTATCTTTAGGAATTATTGAAACTAGTAATTCACCATTTTCTTCTCCATTAGTTATTGTCCGAAAGAAGGACAATAACATTAGACTATGCGTCGACTATAGAAAATTAAATGCACAAACGATAGTTGATAGCGAACCACATCCACTTCTCGACGACTTACTGCCACGTCTATCGACCGCAACTATATTCACTAAGATAGACTTAACTAAAGGTTATTGGCAGATACCACTAACCGAAAAAGCTAAATACTACACAGCGTTTTCCACTCCGCAAGGTCTATACCAGTGGAATGTTATGCCTTTTGGGCTTGTTAACGCTCCAGCTACCTTTGTTCGCATGATGCGACACATTTTTTCAGGTAGACCAGACATTATTACATACATAGACGACATATGCTTATTTAGTTCATCTTTTGAGGAACATTTTTTGGGTCTTGAATACGTTTTGGACACATTAAGAAGTAACAATTTAACTGCTAAACCCACAAAATTACAAGTAGCGTTTCACGAAATAACTTTTTTGGGACACATTATTGGAGCAGGATATATCCAAACACTACCCAGTACGGTTTCTAAAATTTTAAACATTTCCGTTCCTCAAACGAAGAAACAGGTTAGAAGCTTGTTAGGACTAGTCCAATATTACAGCAGATTTGTACCTAACCTGTCATCTATCACGGCTGTCTTATCATCACTGTTAAAAAAGGACATGCCAGTGAAGGTGACATGGACTAGTGAATGTGATAGAATATTCCGTCAAATAATTGATATTTTTTCACACCCACCTATTTTGAGACTACCTGATGCTTCCAAAAAGTTTATTCTCCGCACAGATGCGAGTAATTACGGAATTGGCGCATGTTTGCTCCAATATCACGACGACGTCCTCCATCCCACACTGTACGTCTCACGGAAACTTAAGCCACCAGAAATCAAGTACTCAACAGTTGACAGAGAATTACTATCCGTCATTTGGGCGATCACAAAGCTCGAAAAATTCCTATTAGGCGCACCCTTTGTGGTACAGACGGACCAAAAAGCAGTGGCATCACTACGTCGTGCTAATCACAAGAGCCCGAAGCTGACAAGATACGCCATTCTACTTCAACCTTTTGATTTCTCAATCGAGTATATCACAGGAGCAGATAACGTCTTGGCAGATACTCTGTCTCGAAATCCCACTGATGTCGAGTCCTGAACTATAGTAACGTCGCAGATACTTACTCAAGAGACATAGCACTATCATTGCTGTTCTACATAGACAGAAACCATTGCCTACAATACACGTATCTGCTTGCTAAAGACATATTATATACGAAATGAACGAAATCAGTTGACTCTATGTTCGTATTTACGCGAGGACTTTGCTTGATATCCATTCATGATAAAACTATTGGAAACATTTTCGTGCATCAAGTGAAAATAATAGAAAATACTATCAAAGTAACTCAGTATGCGACATGAATTATTGTCAATAACGTCGATACTTATGAACTGAAACACTTAAACATTTTTTTCTAATCGGAATTCACAAGGATCAAGCCTACGGATGGATCATCATATCCAACTTTAATTAATTTTTATTAAGTCGTTAAAATAATGGAAATTAAAATGAAAGGTGAGATAAATATGAAAAAAAATGAAATGAAATTTGGAAAAAAATGAAAGAAGAAAAAAATAAGAACTCACATGATTCTTAGATAATGTTATTGTATGTAACTATTATATTATATAGTTAATAATTATGTTGATACATTACATACTACATTATTGTTTAAATTGGATAATTTAGATAGGTATTAACAACTTAATACTAAATTTAATTTATGTCCAACACACATAACTAAGTTAAATTTATACATTACTTTCTTTCTCTATTTTATTCTTCATTTATTTATTTCTCTCTTTAACATATCCTTTCATTTCTCTTACATTAGATTTTCAACAAATTTATTCTTATTACACACTCAATATAATTAATTAGTTTAATTTTAACTCTTTAGATTAGTCTGACGTGACATTTCATTGCGACATATTTTAAGTTAATTAATTATTTAATTATATATCAACATTAGCCATTCTCTTTTAGTTCATATACAATTTATGTATAACATTTATGTATAATATGATCATTAATATATTAGATGACTGTTAGTAAGTCGACATGACCACGACACTGTTCTAGACAGAACATCGTAGGCCATATGCCGCATTTTTGTTAAATTTTTTGATATTCATTCAGATAGGTTTTTGAAAAAAAAAATCTATCTAATAGATTTTTTTTCCCCCGGTGGACAGGGAATTGTTACGGTAGTTTAATTGGCATTGTCTGCTAGAGGTTAGCAGCATGCGATTTTAGGGGTTACAACGTTTAATGTAATGTAAAAGTATTATTAGCCTAGTGAACGCTGTGACGTTTCAGCGTTGGTAGTCACGCACCGTGACCAAGAGACGGCACCCTTTCTTGAATGACCGTCGAACCGAGAAGACGTGTCCTTGTAGTATTATAGTGTCGGGCATGGAGTGCCACACAGTTATATTGTATTTTATTATGGACATGGGTCAGTCCACTGTTATGATGAAGAAAGATGAAGTTACAGGTTAGTAATTGACTAAACCTTGTCGAGATGAATTAACAGTCCGTTTTAGTTATACTAGTGCCAGTCGCATAATCTCACTGTCGGTCGTTGGGATTACCAACCACGCGTGCATATAGTTATGTCGTTCTGACTATTACGTTTTCAAGCTACGAGACAAGGACTGATTTGTAAAGGAATCATATATGAAGTATGAACTGCAATTATTATGTATAATTCTTCATGATGACCATGTGTGAACTGTTCGTGTATGGAATTGATATATTAAATTCATGTGGACTCAAGGAATGACTTATCAAGTCTCTGAACGTTGGAAGTTGAATATATTATGATGTTGACAAATATTCTATCCCACCTTCGCGTAATTTACCATCAATAGCACGACACCATAACTGACTAAGAAAGACAAGCGATAAATGGAAGTAAATGTAAATAGAAGAGCCAGTATACACAGTCTGCAACAACAATCATTAAGGACCCCCTCGCAGCAACAGGTGGTCGGCTACAGCAATTGACGGCCGCAACACAACGGGCCCTTGTAATCACTGAAGAACCCTTGGGTAACACTGGATTTGTAACACTACTAAACACGACCTTGTAACACACGCAGAGTTCTTTATAAAGGACAACGTACAAAACCGTTTAGGATTAGAACGGGAATGAGACAGGGATGCCTCCTGTCTCCATTTCTTTTCTTACTAGCAATAGATTGGGTTATGAAAACATCGACATCACACATCAGAAATGGAATGCAGTGGAATCTGACTAAACAGCTTGATGATCTGGATGTTGCAGATGATTTGGCTCTTCTGTCCCATAACCATAATCAGATGCAAGAGAAAATGAAAATTCTAGATGAGAGGTCACAAAACGTGGGCCTGAAAATACACAGGGAAATGACACAGATTATGAGAATAAATCCCAAAAATGATAACAAGGTTGAACTTGAAGAAGCACCACTAAAAGGTGTTGAATTGTACACATATCTTGGCAGTAATATAGACAAAGTTGGAGGGACAGACAGTGATATCAAAATAAGAATACAAAAAAAAAAACAAGAGGAGCTTTCATTGCACTGGGAAACATATGGAGAGCAAGAGAAATCAAGTACAATACGAAAATAAGAATCTTCAACTCAAATGTGAAGTCAGTCCTAATGTATGGCTCTGAGACATAGAGAACAACAAAAACAACAACCAAAAAGCTATAGACGTTTATAAACGGGTGCTTGCATAGAATAGAATGGCTGAAATGGTATGACAAAGTCACAAATGTGGATGTTACGGGTTGTTTTCTCCATTCTGATTATAGTATGTGTAAACTCTGATAGGTTGGATTCGTTTTAACTTGTGTGATGTGTAGAAATGAGAATGTCACAAGTTCAACACGCAACATGAAATGAGGTACTGCAGTCCACTGTAGTAATGATTATCATGTAATAACATTCACAAATACACAGCTCCATATTTTGACATATGCTGATGAAATGAGGTGATTGTCATATACACACAGTTCTTGGTCCGTCCTTCTACATGAATGAAAGGCAAATAGCCATGTCAGACTGATCAAAGTCTATACATATTCTTAAATCGTCATCGTCACAAATCTGACGGAAATTATATTAATTATGTCTCAAATACTTCTCTATACGATGCCTTGCATCATAGGCAAGTCTCATAGCACAGTCGTCTCACAACCCTCGAATATTTTGAGAACACTTATATGAGGAGCGTATAATATAATAATAAATAAATATTAGACAAACATAAAGGTATGTTTTCAGGCACTCGTAAGAAATAAAGAAGTAGAACACTAGACAACAGAAAAACAACAGACGTGAGTGGCTTACCCAGGACTAGAACCCAGGACCTTCCGTGCGACCACCCCGCGTAGTAATACGTCCTTCCACCTCGACAGACACGATCCAAAAAGAGAACGAAGGTCGACCGTTAGCTTTCAGCAGCAGAAGACGTCTACGTCATAATGCAGTTTGACCTACGTCACCACTAAAATAAATGGTGCGCTTTCACAATCGGTGCGTTATCGCGTATTCTCATTCGCGTACAGCTATGCCTTCCTCTAGAGCGCACGGCTGTATGCGAAATGAGGTGTGACACTATTCACCACGTACCCCCCCCCCCCCCCCCCCCCCCCGCAAAAACTGAAAGTTTTTCCAAGAAGGAAGACGGCCAACTAAGCACCATTATCAAAACGTGAAGTTAAAGTCAAGCCCAAGTCAAGTATGGCCAATAATCACTAGAAATGTGATGATTTGATGAATTAAGTTAATAAAATTTCGAATTACTTGAATGAGAATAATGTGAAATTAATGCATTAAATGAGCAAGTCAAAGATGAACATGTAATTAAAGGGAAGTAACTACGTCCTAAGTGACACAATTCTACTAAGATATGTTAGAGTATCTGTTCTTGTTATATTCTTGTGTAAATGTTAACGAATTATCATTAATATTGTCAATGATATTCGAAGTATGATAAATTAAAAAGTCATTTTGTATCAACAGTGTGATAAAGTCCTTCAAATGGTAAGAAAGAATCTGTATATCGCACAATCTTTCCCTCGCAACTGGATCATGAGTGGCATGAATACGGATAGTCGTCCTCCTAAAATAGGTAATTCATGGAAGTTGAATTCTACCAAGTGTATTAGGCACAATGTGAAACGAAGGTAGTTGCTGAGTCTTCCGAGTCTCCATGTGAATTAATGGTTGAAATTGGTATTAAAAATCCCGGAGCGTTTGCAAATATTACCGTGATAGCTGGGAGTATGCTCTTGTCGTCAAAAGTCAACATAGTCATATGAACTGAAGCCGTTCTAGCAATTGATCATGTTCAGCCACCATAGTTCATGAGCAGCTTGGTATCTGTATAACAAGAGTTGTCTACCTGTTCCAAGTTAGATTTGTCTGTATCAGCTGCTTGTTTACCAGTATTTGTACCTCTATAGATTGAAAGCATGATAGTTATCGGTGAGAGGAACCTGCCAGTAACCTTTTGATAAATCAAATTTGTTAAAATAGGTAGCTTTTGAAAGTTTTGCTAATAATTCTTCTTGAACTGGTATTGGTTCTGCAAAGGACTCAGTTATGCTATTGAGTGTCCTAAAATCATTGCATAATCTAATACTTTTATCTTTTTTCCTGATGATCACCATTGGAAAAGAATAAGGTGAGTCGGAATGATGTTAAGACGGAGCATTTCGTCTAGTTTCTTTTTGACCTGTTTCTGCAAGTGCAAAGGAATAGGATAGGGTTTCAAGCGGATAGGTCGATGATCATGAGAGATGATAGACGTTCGACCTGGTATGTCAGTAAGAATATTCTGATAGGATTAGAGAAGATATCGAATCTGACATTGTTGTTCGTGAGGAAGATCCGAACAAACTGAAACATCCTTCCAGATTCTGTAGCATGTAGAGAAGTTGTAAAGTGATGCCACGAAATGCAGATTGTTCCTCCTGAATGACAGAAAGTGAAGTATAGGAAGTATGACGAACAGTGGACTCGTCAACAACCTCGAAGACAGATTTGAGATAGTCAAGTCTATCATAAAATATTCTCAACATGTTAATGTGAAAAGTTTTATTTTTGCCTTTCACGTCAAGAATGTGATCGGTGCATTTATGGTACTGATTCTGTTGCGTGCTTTCAATTGTCGCACTTTCTTTCTTTCTTTACTATGTAGCAGATAGTTTATATTTTCACGTATTCTATCACTACTTTAAGTATATTGTGTCTTGTCTGATATCTGAGACTCCTTGTGGATGATAAATGCCTCACAATTACAAGGAGAGGTAGAGATAATATTACGAGGGGCAGGTTGGTACGATTCCCTTGTACCAAGCTCGGCCGCAATGGATTAACACATACATCTCCAGCGCTATCTGCCTAATCACCGATAAGACGGGTGCGCGCATCACCAAAGCTTGGAGTATGGGGAGACAACTTATAGACAGACACCTATAAGAGATTACTTTCTAATAAAGTAATGAATTGTTACTTTTGACGCACGTTAACATTTGAGGTTAGCGACATGTTCGCGAGTCTGTACTTCTTCTTCCTCGTCCGTACTTCTTCTTCCTCTTCCGTCCTGAAAAGGACGTTGGTTGCTTTGTGTCGCCGTTTACAGCGAAGCTGTGATATTTGCGCCTTTCAGCCCGACACATCCAACTTCCGCACAGCATATTTTGGGACCGGGTTTGCCTTCCCTCTTCGATACATACTCTCTCAGCCAGACTGCAGTGATGCAGCCTGTTTCCAGAACCACCACTTGGAAGTGGAGTAGGGTCTTGGTCAGCTCTGGTTCGCTGACCCTGACGCAAGCAGTCAAGCAATGAGTCGCTGACTGCATTCATCTCTCTTGCTGCGTCTTTGGTCCCTCACGAGTCTGTACACAAGGCATAGCATATCTTATTGCCATATATCCATATACGGGACTTTTTGCTGTGCGCAACTTATTTTACGTGGAATATTTTTAAGTACCACACCCTCACCAGACCGTTTGAAACTGATTGGAACGTCTATTTAACTCCATAACAAACAGATGTGTGGGAGACCGGGAATATAACCTGATAACACGTTTCAGTGTTATTCCACTGAGAAGATCGCTTGCCAAGATACCAGACCTTGTTAGAGTGAAACCTAGAATTCAGAATTCCTAACATACCGGACACCTTTCATTGGACAATTTTGGACGGACTTTCATAGCCCAGGATATCTATCATATTAAAAAAGGAAACCGGGTCTGAGGAAACTGAAGGACCACACACGAAGTCACAAATGGAACTTATTAAATTAACGACACCCCAGACGCGTGTAAGAGGACGATTCAAGTCTCTTTTATTCATCTGAGCAAAAAGCCTGTGAACATGGAATGGCTTATTGGTGGTACCAGCAGAAAGTACTATCTCTGGAACCAAGGGAAGGTAGAAGTGGCTGACGTTGTTCGAGACGCCATCATAAGAGGGTCTTATAGACAGACGCAGGACCAGCTTGGCCGTTACTCCTTGACGTTCTAGGAACGTGCGGCGCCTTTAACCTTGACCAGCGACGAGTGAGAGCAGGGGACACAGAACCCATCAGCGAAAGCAGAAACTACTTTTGGCAGCTGAGTGAAAATATATACGCTGCCAAAGGGAAATTTTCCCCATCATTTCTACTATAAATCAGTGATGAAACTTTTCTTCTAAACTATTCGATTTATTTTCAAACTGTTAAAACCTAAACTGATTATAAAATTTTGTTATTTGAAATGTTACAAATTTAACTTTGATTTAATCATTAAAAAATACTGCATGTTTGTCTAAGTCAATTTACTACACACACTCTAAACAGAGCTATACCAGAATAGTAAGAAATCCACTGAGTAAATCAGGAGTTGGGGCTTGAAGCGGTTTCAATAATAATTGCTTAATTCCTTCACAAAAGTTATAGACAGATTCTAGAATTAACGTGCTCAGCCAAAGCAGCATTGTTTTCGCTTATCTGAATATCTTGTGAAAACTCCCTTTGTAATAGAAATGTCATTACCCTTCTATCTACATCTCTGCCAAGAGTAATCTTGTGCGAAGGTAGATACCTTTGAAGCCCATATTAGATACTCTTGAGTTTTGGCCACTCTTGGACCACTGCTGTAAAGCAGGAGAGGCAATACCGTCACCGACGTACTCATACGATGACTGGACTTCCTGAGTCATCACAGATCCTGTGAGTAGTTCTTTTATTAAGGACATGGGTCCTCTTGATTGAGCCTCGAAAACGAGCTCGAATGGAGACAAACCAGTTTGCTCATTCGGGACTTCCCGATATGCAAACAAAGTGGCGGGTAATTCCCGGTCCCAATCCTGTGGATATTTAGTTGTAACCTTCCCCAGGACTTGTTTTAGAGTCTTATTTAGCCTCTCCACCATACCGTTGGACATGACGTGATAAACGAATCTAGGAGATCTATCAATCTTAAATAATTGCATGACCTGTGACATGGCATCTGACACAATTTGTGTTCCCCTATCAGACCAAAGTTTATCAAGGAAACCTATTCTCGTGAAAATAAGAAAAAGAGCATCCGCCACATCTGTGATGGGGTTGTTTTTCAACGGTATTGTCTCTGGCCATCTTGTGCACATATCTATGCATGTCAGGACATACCTATGTCCCCTGGCCGACATAACAGAGTGGACCCATCAAGCCAGCAGCCATTTTCTCAAATGGTCGTACAGGAATATCAGAAGCTTGTATATTTGCAGTATGAAAATCCCCCTTTTTTTCAACCTGCTGGCATGTCACACAAGAGCGAGAGAACAATGCAACATCCCTAACCACTCCAGGCCAGTAAAAAAAGATAAGACTCTGTATTTAGTTCTAGCAGAGCCCATATGACCCGCACAGTTTGAGTCATGCGCATGTCTTAAAATGTAAGGTCTAACCTTTGCAGGTACCATAATCTGATTGCGTACAGATGAAGATTCTCTGAAATTGCGAATCAAAATATCGTTTTTCAAGGTATATCATTGTTTTAAGTTGTCTGTTGTCATCACATCATTTGTTTTCACCAAGTGAAAAATTTTTTGTGAAGAGTCATCAATTCTTTGCATTTCAGCAAAAGATTCTTTAGTGATAACTGGATGAAATTGTATACCTTCATCAGCATCATTACCTAATAACCCACTTTGCTCTTCAGCATGAGCCTGTGCCCTGGTAATTACCGCACTGGGTGACAGCAAATGCTAGCGTTCCCACTCAATTATCTCCTCAGCCGAGCAATCCTTAATGTCATGGACATTACCCATTATCAAATCAGCCACAGATGCCTTGAGGAGACATACATAAATTTTACCTGATAAAAATGGTGTGTCAATATACACCTCAGCCGTAGGATAGTATTCAATAGTACCACCAAATGTAACACATTTAAAATCATCCCCTGAGTAACGTGTGGGGTGCACTAAAGATTGTCTCACTCGAACAGTAGTGGATCATGTATCTCGTAAGATGGACACAAGCTTGTCGTTCAGCAAACCCCTGTGAAAAGTTTATGAAACGTTACCATCGTGTGCAGCGAATGCAGGTAGAGGATGTCCACACAACAGTCTGGAAACTACATCAGGCTAAAAAGAGTGCTGCATTCAAAACATTGTGAAGCATTAGATAAATCAACAGAACAAGCATTAGCATGACTGGTATTGTCGTTATTTTGAGTTGCTATACATGTTTTGCTATTTTGAGCAGAATGAGCATTAGTAGAATGACGGGGGAGGGGGGGGGGGGTGTGTGTGTGTGTTGCATACCTGATTTTTCGTGTTAGGAAACCCAATGCCCAGGAGGGTATTTGTTTCTCTCTTATTTCATGATACTAGTCGGTAGTACCAATTGGTGGTGCTATATGTGGAACAAGTATGTGGTATGAATGGCCTTCAGTCAAAGCTAGACAATAACAGCAGACGGGTCTTAGCAGACGCTGGGCCATCTTCGTAATTACCCTACAATACTACGAGTGACGTGTTGCGGCCGCCAGACTTGACCAGTGACGTGTGAACCAGTCCATAACCTGCAAAGAACAAACATCGGTTGGAGAACAAACCAACCGACATCTTACTGGCAGCTAAGTACCCACTTTAAGCTGCCAAGTGAACTTTTTTTTAAAAAAAGAACATTCGAAATAGAAAACACAATATCCAGATCATCCCGCGTGATGAAATATTACAGACTTTATTTAATTCACCCCCCCCCCCCCCCCCCCCCTAATTTATTTTACATTTGTTAACGATAATTGGCTATTAAATTTTGTTGTCAGTATATATACTAATTTATAGTTGATTTAGTAATTTGAGTGAACTGCACCAGTATGTCTCAGTCATTTTAAGTACATATAAACAGAGCTATTGAAGTAATATTTTACTGAGTTAAATCTGCAGGGGCTCATCATAACGAACAAAATTCGTTTTCCTCATTAAAGGTCTGGGAAGATAGAAAGTCTACACTGTCTGGATCCTATCTGTCGTAGTACTTGCTTTCTTAAATTCCTATGAGGCTCCCTAGATTTGAAGCACAATTCTTCAATTAACATCGCTGCGAAGAGTAATCTCGAGGGAAAGATAGATACATTTGAAGACCCTCAATAGATACTCTGAATTTTGGCCACTGTTGGACCATTACTGTAGAGCAGGGGAACAGTTGAAAAAAAAACACACACACACACACAAATAGTAATACGTCTTACAAGGAGAAGGACAAGAAAAACCTACGTTACGGCCACAAGGCCTTCGTCAGGGACAGACAAACAAGAGACAGGAGGGAAAGAACATGAGAATTAAGTAGAGAACATGAAACTATAAAAATAAGAGAAAAGAAACTCCCTTAATATTAAGTCCAGTCACATGTGAAGCAAAGCAAGATGGCTGCCACTAAACTGGAAAGAGGAAGTTGATAGTATATAAAAATAAGAAATAATGAAAACAAGGACTGGAAAAGAGTGAGAAAAAAGTAATCAATAAATAATAAATAAAATATAAATAAATAAATAAAATATAAATAAATAAATAATAATAATCATAAATAAATTTAAAACAAATAAATAAATAGATAAAAATAAAAACTAATTAAAGAAATAAATAAAATAAAAAATAATAAAGGAAAAAAATAATTTAAAAAAAAAAATTTAAATAAAACAAAATGAATAAACAAATTAAAAAAAAAAAATAAAAAAAAATTAATAAATAAGATTATTAAATTAAAAAAAATGGTAATTTAAAAAAAAAAAAAAAAAAAAAAAAAAAAAAAGGGGGATCGCATCAAAGTAGAAAGTCATACAACAGGGACTCGATAGAGAAAGGCGTCTCAGACAAAAGAATGTTGGGTATTCAAACCGTGTGGTTTGAGGCAACCCATAAGATGGATGAGGCGTTGTTCCTGGCGAAACCGACTGTTGGCGTCCGAGGAACAGTATCTGATGGCTGTCACCTGGATGTCAGCGGCACCGTGGTGGTCAGGGCCATTGAAGTGGATGGCCACAGGTGGGGAATTAAACTGAGAGATGTCATAGAGGAGGGGAAGTAAATCCCGAAACAAAGAGTAAGAAAGAATTAAAACAGAAGAGTAAGAAAAAATTAAAACAGAAGAGTAAGAAAAAAATGAAAACAGAAGAGTAAGGAAGAATGAAAACTGAAGACAAAGAAAGAACGAAAAAAGTGTCAAATATCACTTCAGCGCAAGAACGGTCACTTATTGGTGACCCCATGCCTCTTATTAAACGATCAAGTAGAAGAAATGACGCGCAGACTGGAATACAACACGTATTTTTTGAATCAATGGAGAGATTCACATAAACGAAATTATTTAAAGGGATACAATTCATTACCTTAGAATCTGTGAAGAAAAAAAATAGTTTTAAAAATTTCTTTTACCGCATTTATGCTTAGAATCGTAGATTTTGTTTCACCATAATATTTTTTGCAAAAAAATTATGTTATAAATGCTTCATATATTTATATATTGTTATTAAATATTTTAAATATTCAAAATATATACAATTTATAAACACTTTATTGTCTTTACAGTAGCTTCTAAATGTGTTAGCGTATAAATTTTTATAAAGTAAGAACTCCGTTTATTCGCAAATTTTATCTAGAGGGGATCGGCATTTGCAGATCCCCGACAATCAATGAACTCGAAAGGTTATATACATGCTATTTTTTCTTATTCTTGTCATTTCTTCTTTGTCCACTCTCAGACGTCTACTTGAATAATTTCAAAGAAAACGGTGGTCATCTTGAGACTATTTGTATCTCCATATAACTTTTTCAGGAACATTACTAATGACGGCTATATGTGCTTTATCTGTTCCTCATGTGTTGGGCATCATTGAATCAGATGTTCAGCAGCCATGTTGTTGGTGCCACAGTTACACTCATTGCTATCTTTAGCTTGTTGAATATATGGTTTCTCAATCTGTTGAACGAATAAGGGAGATTTACTGAAGGCAAATATTAACGCCTATTACAGAATGACACTGCAATCCATGAATTATCAAGGCTTAGATTGCTGGAATTTGGCACCAAACTTAAGACCAACATGAACGTTTGAAAGGATGCATCCGGCGTGTATACAACCAGCGCGCAATATGAACAATTAACATTCATACTCTTCGACATTTGCTAAGGGAGACTGAGGACCTATGGGTTTGCCCGGAGTGCAATGACGTCGATTCTGATCAACTATAACAACAATAAATATGTTGTGGCCTGAGCGGAATCTGAGGATTACATTACTTCTTCTCTTCTGCTGAGCTGGTAATATGCATCATAAAAAAAATTTTGAGTGGTTTGGATGCCATCTATCTTCTTCTGAAAAATACGCATCGTATTCGAAAGTTACACTTGTATCAGGCGTATTAAATATTATTGTTTCAAATCTACCTGTAATATTTTTACAAGGAACATATTTCTTTCTGACGCTATATGTCTTACTTTGGCTAGTATCAGAGCTAATAATAAGAAATTTGATAAGGGTGGATTTGTGCTGAAGTGGTAACTTGCCACCCTTATCGACACCTGGTGTTAAAGTGTAAGATGTAGGTGTCTTCTCTGATTTAGGATGTTGCTGTGTATGTGGTAGTGGAACAGTTCACATGGTTATCACACAGGCAACATGACGTGTAGAGTCATAGAAAGGGTAACTTCGTTGTATAAGTTTCTTTCATTTATTGCACGCCACAAAACAGTCATGATACTTATGACATCAACATGGTTAACGAGTTCAGCAAGATGATATGGCACATTGAAAACAATTTCTGTAGTCAGCAATGATAGCTGTTGTATATATGCGTCATAAGACATCACAGTTCAATAGATTCAGAAATTCATCAATCATCGAGTGCTAGTTCGTGAAGCTGTATAAATAATAATAATTTCTATAACTTCTGCAACAGTGTCAGCTACAGATCTTCAATGTTCATAAACAATAATAAATGCTCCCATTCTGATGCTAGCAGATCAGTTGTATACAATAAGTCCGTTCACTGTCTGCACGTGAATAGCATACATGGGCTACAGGTCAGCTCGACCTTTATAATGTTCCTAAGTCTAACCATCTGACTTGGACGTGATCTCTGATATAACGAATCCTGGAACACAGACAACAGTCTTGTTGGTCTAGAGCGACCCATATATATTTAACTAGTTCAGGTATACAGATACTGGTGACTTAATCCTAGTCAAAGTACCTCTCCATTTTGCATCACACAGGCGAGCAAATAGGCGACAAAATGACGAACCTCTAGACGATAGCATAAAGTTCGATACAAGAGGAATTACCTTATTTCGGAAAATCAACCATGAACATATGCCTCCAGGCAGGCTGCATAATACTGGGAAATAGTCTAGTTAGCTAACTAACTCACTAAGACACTGTATTTCCCTCAGAGAATCACAAGACGCAGTTGCGTCTGCTCGCTTCTTAAACCATTTCTAAACTGCCCCAACTGGGCGGAACACACAGAACGAACTCCCGGTTTTTGACATGCGCAGAACGACAATCTCTGAGTTGCCGTTCACAATAAGACGATTCGAAGAACATTCGAGATAAAAGTCTTACACAGTCGCGCCTTTTATGGTCATGAAAAGAAGCGTTAAGAAAGGTTTCAGACATCTACCATAGTTGACTGATACTACCAAATAAGGAGATGTGGTCACGCTTCGTTCAAGAAATTATAGACCGAACGTGTCTCTATACAAGAGAAGGCAACTCCTAACAAATTGTAGTCTCGATAACTCGGATTATGTCCCTTTGACCATAGAAAACATAATACACACTTCAGTCAAAAAAAAATGATCATACATATGAAAAAATGTTTATACAAACGAAAAATAATAATGATCCGTGCGTAACATTACCGCACCCTCCCTGGAAAAAAAAAAAAATGGGACATTTTTTTTTTTTTTTAAATCCTGGAGCCGGAAAAAATCTAGGCTCCTAACGCACGTATGATGCGTGGATATATACCTAACAAATTAGCTCAACGCATGGAGCGACACTGAGATCATATCTCAGATCCTTAGAGAAAAAATTTATCTAAGTATACGCTGATATATTCCAGGAAGGTGCCACCAACACACGCCACAATGATGGCAACAACATAATGACAATCAAATTATACTCATACCAATATATGAAATTAAATATATTATGTGTTATCATACAATGTGTTGCAAATAGCGGTGTAATTTACTAATATACCGCACTATATTATTACATTATATAAAGTAACAGTAATTAATAAGTAATACATGTGTTGCTCTTCGGTGACACAAAACATTCAATAGAAGAAGATGTGGACATCATCCGCTCCCAATGTAGGACAGGACTTGATATCCTCAAAGTTCCACAATGGACATAAACTCGCAGACTTCAATGATGTGCTGCGAAAATATCAATAACACAAATCTTAAAGACAACTGGTAAATTTCTTAATACAATCCTGAAAATAATTTATTTAAATGTGGCCGAGTGATCTTTTGGCCCGTATATCACTAACTAAGCCTTCTTAGATAATTACATGGTACAATGTTATAAATTTCCCTCAAAAAAAAAAAGTGAGACAAAATCTACTAACATGTCATTATAACATTGGACTGTATATCAGGAAATATATATATATGACAGAAGAATCATGTGGAATCGTGTGGACATCTGGACAGAATGTCTGCCATTACATTATCCGAACCACGGATAGCTCGAACCGAGAAATGAAATGGTTGAAGAGCTATGGCATAACGAGTGGACCTCGAGCTCTTCAAGTTTTTGCTCTGAATAGCAGTAAGCGCTTTCTGGTCGGTTTCCACAATGAAATGTGCGCCTAGAAGAAATCTTTGTAACTTCAGAATAGACCATACCATAGCCAATAACTCACGGTCTAAAACCGAGTAATTCTTTTCTGCAGCGTTTAATTTCCTAGAGATATACATCACCGGATGCAAAGTATCAGAATACTCCTGCATTAGTGCTGCCCCAATCCCTGTTGACGAGGCGTCACTTCGAAGAACAAAAGTCTTCTCAATAGTAGGTAACTTAAGAATAGGTGGAGATGAAAATAGGGCTTTAACCTGGTCCAATGAGGATTGACATTCTTTAGACCAGCGGATCAGATTAGGCGACCCTTTCTTCAATAAAGTAGAAAGCGGTGCCATAATGGAGGACAGATTCGGAATGAATCGTCCGTAGAATTGAATCAAACCTAATAGACTCCTTACTTGTTTCTTCGTCTTAGGGACCGAAATGTTAAGTATTTTTGAAACATTGTGGTCCTCTGTCTTTAAAAGACCATGACCAACCCGATGACCTAGGAAAGAAATCTCGCTAAATCCTATAAAGGCTTTAGAGGGTTTTGCAGTCAAGTTATACTCGCGAAGAGTAGACAGTAATTCGTATAAACCCAAATAATAGTGATCTTCCCAAGAATCACTGAATAGACAGATATCATCTAGGTATGCTATGACATCTGTACGATATGCGAGAATTCGCCGCATCATGCGTACGAATGTAGCAGGGGCGTTCATAAGACCAAAAGGCATGAAATTCCATTGGAATAAACCCCTAGGTGTAGAAAAAGCTGTAAAAGGTTTGGCACGTTCAGTTAGCGGGACTTGCCAATAACCTTTAGACAAATCTAGTTTGGTAAAGAATCTAGAATTAGAAAGTTTATTGAGTAGCTCTTCTAATGAAGGCATAGGTTCAGCATCGAACTTCGTAACTTGGTTCAATTTGCGATAATCTACGCAAATGCGAATGTTATTATCCTTCTTTCGAACAATAACCATAGACGAAGAGTATGCTGAAGTGGATGGTTCAATGATTTCCAAACGTATCATTTCATCCAACTCTTTTTCGACTTGAGACTGGAAATGAATAGGTATTGGATATGGTCTGACTCTGATAGGATTGTGATCAGTTAGCACAATGTCATGTTCTATGACATGTGTGTGTCCCGGGATGTCTGTAAGAACATCCTGAAATGTTTGCAACATCGAAGAAACTTGTCGATGTTCCTCAGCGGAAAGATTTGGAGAAACGGTCACGTTTTTCCAAGATTCCGTAGAATAAAGTGGGACCATAGAAAGAGGAAGATTGACATCAGAAAAAGTAGTTTCCTCATCCTGTATAACTGACAGAGATGAGTACTGACCACGAGTTGCTTGTGAATTGTCCGTAGCCTGGAAAATAGGCTGCAAATAGTCAGGTCTTTCATAAAATTCTGTGAGCATATTTATGTGGAAAGTTTTATGCTTTCCATCAATATCGACAACATAGTCGACATCAGAAATTTTGGAGACTATTGCATATGGACCTTTCCATGCAATTAGAAGTCTGTTCTCCCTTGAAGGAAGTAGAACGAGAGCTTTGTCACCTGGACAAAGTTGTCGTAGACATCTATTCTTATTTGCAAACTGCCTTGCCTTTTCTTTAGCAAATTCTGAAGACGAAGTTGCTAGTTTGCATGCCTCGATGATCTTTTGCCTAAGAGCAATGACGTACTCATAAGAAGATTGAGTCTCATCGCTAATATTATCGGCAGTGATTAGATCGTGAAGTAAAGACATAGGGCCGCGCGGTTGCGCGCCAAAGACAAGTTCAAAAGGGGAAAACCCCGTATGTTCATTGGGGACCTCTCTATACGCAAAGAGAGCCGCGGGTAAGACCCTGTCCCAATCCTGAGGATGATCCTCAGTTATTTTACCAAGTAAAGTTTTCAGAGTCCTATTTAAACGTTCGACCAACCCATTAGACATTGGGTGATAGATACTGCTGAGAGACCTTTTAATGTGTAGCATAGACATTACCTGTGACATAGTGTCTGATATAAGTTGAGTGCCATGGTCTGACAATATTTCTCCGGGAAAACCCAAGCGAGAAAATATCAGCCAAAGAGCGTCTGCGATATCAGCAGTTGAGATGCTCTTGAGAGGTATTGCCTCTGGCCAACGTGTGCACATATCGACACATGTAAGGATAAATTGATGTCCTCTAGCCGACTTAATTCTAAAAGGACCGATAATATCTATTGCCATTTTTTGAAAAGGGCGAATAGGAATGTCAGCAGCCTGGATAGGCGCAGCATGTCGTGGTCCTTTAGATTTGACCTCCTGACATACTTTGCAAGAGCGACAGTACATTCGTATGTCCTTGCTCACAAATGGCCAAAAGAAAGCCGCAAGAACCCTCGACTTTGTACGGGAAAAACCCATATGTCCAGCACATTGCGAGTCATGAGCATGTTGCAATATTTGCAATCTCATGCTCTTAGGCACAAGAATTTGTGAATGAGTGGACGTAGTCGAGTCTTGTACCATACGTACAAGTACGCCGTTCTTCATAGAAATCCAAGATTTCCTATTAGTGTTCTGATTAGGATCACCTTTTTTTGCTAGAATGAAGAATTTTTGTAAAGAAGGATCTTCTTCTTGCAATTTGATAAATGAGTCACGTGTAATAGTCAAGTGACTATCTTGGTCATTTACTTCATCATTATTAGTTAATGAAGTTTGAGGTGGATCCAGAGCATGTGCTCTTGTGACCACCGCATTGGTAGCTTCAATGTTTTGCTCTTCCCAAACAGCAATCTGCTGTGGGGTACATTCCCTAACTCCGTGAATACGACCAATAATAAGGTCCGCAATAGGGTTTGGAAGTAGACACGCGTGGACCTCTCCCGTGAAGAAAGGAGTAGCAATGTGTATTATAGCAGTAGGATACTTTTCTAACGTGCCACCAAATGTGACACATTTGATGACTTTTCCTGTAGCACAGGATGGATCTACAAGAGATTGCCTAACGCCGACAGTAGTACATCCAGAATCAAACAACACTGAGACTGGATTACTATTTACTAGCCCCTTATGTAATATAAGAGAACCTCTCCCATCATGAGCAACATTAGCAGGAAGAGCGGGCAAAGGATGACCACAGCTTAAAGTACTAACGGTTTTTCGGATCAAATAAAGTACTGCATTGGATACATTTATTTGCCCTACCAAAATCAAAAGATGAGCATCCGATAGCATTATGGTCTTTATCATTATTAACCTGTTTATCTGCTCCCTGAGATTCTTGTTGAACAGAGTTTGTCTGTTGATATCTTTTTCTCTTATGTTGCGATCTACCGCGACCATTATTGCCTCTGCAATTATCATTAAAGTCCCTACTGTAATTTTTATCCTGGTTTGAGTTCCAGTTTCCATAACTGTCATTACTATCTCTATGCTGTTGAGAACCTCTATTATCTTGGTATTGAGGTCTCTGCATAAAATATTTTCCTCTATACCGATTACCTTTGTGAAAATTTCTAAAGTTAACCGGAGTAGAATAACGTGTAGTATTAGGTTGTCTCCAGTTCTGGGAAGAAGAATCACCCTGGAATTGATCACTATGGTTCTGGGCATAATTACGATTACTCTTTTTATTGAAATTTTTCTGGCTACCCTGAAATTTACGCATAAAATTTGGGCCATAAGGTGCTGCCGAAGCAACTGGCAGACCTTCTTTCACCTTAGAGTTACTAATGGTTATGTGCGGATGCGCAGTAACATACTGGCTACAGTATTCTTCCATTTCTTTTATGTTTTTAGGCTTACGCTCATGAAGAAAAGATAGAAAAGCTTCATTAACAGAAGACATAACCTTATCTCTAAGTAGTAAATCCATAAGAGCTTCAAATGTATTTTCTGTCTTAGACAACTCAACCCATCGTAAAAAAGTAAGACGGATGCCTGAGATGAATTCAGAGAATTCAACTCCAGTTTCTGGTAACATGGTTTTAAATTTAAGACGATATCCGTCCTCGTTAAGTTGGTACTTCTTTAACAATGCCGCCCTGACAACCTCATAGTTGTTTTTGTCAGGCACATCTACCATACTCAACAAAGTCAAAGCATCACCTCTAAGTATCTTGGACAGATGATACACATATAATGTTTTATCTATATTATGCACATTACATGCACTTTCAAATCTATCTAGATAAAATGTTATATCATCGATTGAGGGATTAAATGCTGGTAGATTAAGCTTGAAATCCTTAGCATTAGTCTTATTTGACACCTTATTTGCCTCATTAGCATTACCAGTGTTCAATAACTTTAACTTCTCTAACTCTAAAGCTAAGACTTTTTTCATCATGTTCCATTTTTGCTTTTCTCTCATCAGCCTCTCTTTGTAACCTTCTTTCTTCAGCCTCAGCCTGTAACTTTCTTTCTTCAGCCTGGGCCTGTAACTTTTTTCCTTCAGCCTCTATTTCAAGTCTCTTATTTTCAGCTTCTTTTTCAAGTCTCTTATTTTCAGCTTCTTTTTCAAGTCTCTTATTTTCAGCTTCAGCCTGGGCCTGTAACTTTTTTTTTTCAGCTTCTTTTTCAAGTCTCTTATTTTCAGCTTCAGCCTGAAGCCTCTTCTCCTGAGATTCTGCTTCTCTTTTTTGTTTTTCCATTTCCATTTGAAATCTTTTTTCCTCCACCTGCATCTGCAGTTTCTTTTGTTCTATTTCAGCCTCTATTCTCTTTTGTTCAGTTTGTTCTTTCATTTTCTTTTCTTCCGACTTCAATGCCTTGGCATATTGAACAGTCGCAAATTCTTCTAATTTATCACCTGTCTTCCCAAGGGCTTTACCCTGCTCAATAAAGTACTCAAATGTAGACATGATGTCCAAAATGTGAGTACAGAACCTGAAATAATTAATTATCTTATTTCAATGTTAAATAGCAACAAGACTTAATAAAGTGCTTGTATAATCTCTATGTTGAACCCAATCTCTGTGGGAAACAGGAGTTGACACCAACTTGTATTATCAAATGTATAATAATATCACAAGTCACCTCTTAATTAACAGTGCACTACCCAAATCAGTGCATAATCATCAGTTATTTATCATAACTGCACTACAATAGTGCATAAGCAAAAAACACCAGTTTGTTATGATAAGTGCACTATAGACCAATAGTGCATGAGCATATATCAACAATAGTGAAAGCTAACTATGCAAGAACTATGTAAACAATAACAAGACAATGTAAACAATAACAAAGGTCATCAACAATGTAAACAATAACAAAGATCAAAGTCAATGTAAACAACAACAAAGATCAGAGTCAATGTAAACAATAACAAAGATCAGAGTCAATGTAAACAATAACAAAGATCAGAGTCAATGTAAACAATCAACAAAGATCAAACAATACGAAAACATTCGCATAAGTCAAATACACAAACAGCAAAACTAAAAAGAAATATGCGAAGATATGACTAACAAATGACGCTACAGTGTATACACAAAAATATACGTAAAGAACTGAATAATAGCAAAGGGGAGACCTACAAATACAAACAATCGAAATCGAAACTAAAAACACAAAGAAAGAGAGAGAAGAAAAAAGAAAAAAAGTATATATATACAAGAAACAAAAATAAAGCACAACTCGTCACAACTAAACAGATATAGCAACGATTGTCGCTAGCAAATTTCACTGTAGGAAATTCGCACAGTCCCTAACGAAAACGCTAACAGTAGAACCTCTGTGACGTGGTATCTTCTACTGTAAGACTCCGCCCAACCGAGAAAACCCGCTGAAATATAAACATATAAATATACAAATAACAAATAACATATAACATATAAACATGTATCATGAAAACAATAGGAGAAAGTGTGAAAGTACAGAAGGCTCAGTTAGAACATAAGGGCACAGTTCACAAACAAAACAGGCCACTTAACTTCTATAAATCCAGCGTCAGCACGGTGCAGAACAGGATGTAATCAGCATTCTGAGGATAATGATCCAACGTTGATTAACTTCTGCTCCCATAAACAGCCATGACGAAGGAAAAGAGCTTCTAATACTGCAACAGTTGTTACGGCACTTGACCTTCTGAATCTTCTAAATTGATTTAACCGGCACTTGACCTTCTGAACCCGCAACAGTACCCCTGAGACCGGAACAGTTGTTACGGCACTTGTCCTTCTTTTCACCAGATCAGGAAATCCATTCGCTCGGTACTTGTCCTTCTAATTTTACATAAACTTCAATATTGCCGAGCAGCGCCGGGTAGTTTCAAAATCAGCAACTGTCAGAAAATCCGGATACTTTCAATAAAATTTCTTGTAAGGTGGTAGTTGATGCTGTAGTTGTATCTAGTATGATGATGATGTCTGGGTTTGCTGACCCCCTTGATAGCTGGAATCAGAGTGAACCAACCTATGGCCACCAAAAATGATATGGTGCGCCAAAATATCAGATGATAGAACCAGCTCTGGCCACCAAAAATGATAAGGGTGGATTTGTGCTGAAGTGGTAACTTGCCACCCTTATCGACACCTGGTGTTAAAGTGTAAGATGTAGGTGTCTTCTCTGATTTAGGATGTTGCTGTGTATGTGGTAGTGGAACAGTTCACAGGGTTATCACACAGGCAACATGACGTGTAGAGTCATAGAAAGGGTAACTTCGTTGTATAAGTTTCTTTCATTTATTGCACGCCACAAAACAGTCATGATACTTATGACATCAACATGGTTAACGAGTTCAGCAAGATGATATGGCACATTGAAAACAATTTCTGTAGTCAGCAATGATAGCTGTTGTATATATGCGTCATAAGACATCACAGTTCAATAGATTCAGAAATTCATCAATCATCGAGTGCTAGTTCGTGAAGCTGTATAAATAATAATAATTTCTATAACTTCTGCAACAGTGTCAGCTACAGATCTTCAATGTTCATAAACAATAATAAATGCTCCCATTCTGATGCTAGCAGATCAGTTGTATACAATAAGTCCGTTCACTGTCTGCACGTGAATAGCATACATGGGCTACAGGTCAGCTCGACCTTTATAATGTTCCTAAGTCTAACCATCTGACTTGGACGTGATCTCTGATATAACGAATCCTGGAACACAGACAACAGTCTTGTTGGTCTAGAGCGACCCATATATATTTAACTAGTTCAGGTATACAGATACCGGTGACTTAATCCTAGTCAAAGTACCTCTCCATTTTGCATCACACAGGCGAGCAAATAGGCGACAAAATGACGAACCTCTAGACGATAGCATAAAGTTCGATACAAGAGGAATTACCTTATTTCGGAAAATCAACCATGAACATATGCCTCCAGGCAGGCTGCATAATACTGGGAAATAGTCTAGTTAGCTAACTAACTCACTAAGACACTGTATTTCCCTCAGAGAATCACAAGACGCAGTTGCGTCTGCTCGCTTCTTAAACCATTTCTAAACTCCCCAACTGGGCGGAACACACAGAACGAACTCCCGGTTTTTGACATGCGCAGAACGACAATCTCTGAGTTGCCGTTCACAATAAGACGATTCGAAGAACATTCGAGATAAAAGTCTTACACAGTCGCGCCTTTTATGGTCATGAAAAGAAGCGTTAAGAAAGGTTTCAGACATCTACCATAGTTGACTGATACTACCAAATAAGGAGATGTGGTCACGCTTCGTTCAAGAAATTATAGACCGAACGTGTCTCTATACAAGAGAAGGCAACTCCTAACAAATTGTAGTCTCGAACTCGGATTATGTCCCTTTGACCATAGAAAACATAATACACACTTCAGTCAAAAAAAAATGATCATACATATGAAAAAATGTTTATACAAACGAAAAATAATAATGATCCGTGCGTAACAAAATTCTATACAGATAAATACAACAAAGAGGTAAGGTAATCATAAGATAAAGGCCCCATTCAGTTAAGTATTTCGGCTCTTTTACGTTCTTGGTATTATTTGAGGGATGAAGAAAATAATTCAAGTTAATGTATTTCGGATCTTTTACGTTTCTGGTATTATTTGAGGGGTGAGGGGTGCCACTGGCATCCACCAATCCATTTGAGGAAGAAACTGCTTGCCGATTATAGAAGTTTCTATTCATGTTTTGTCACTCTGTTCTCAGCTTTATTCTCAAGTTTCAATTCATGTTTTGTCACACTATTTTCAGCCTTCATCTCCACCTTCTGTTCATGTTTTGTCACTCTTATCTCAGCCTTATTCTCTAGTTTCTATTCATGTTTTGTCACTGTCATAACTGATTATGAGGATAATGTGACCTTGAATTGACAGCACACAGCTGCTTTTTTTTCCCTGGTTTTTCTTTCGGTGTATTGTTTTCTCTTCTGCTTATCGTGAAAGCTTCTTTTCTGTCTAATCTGAGGTGGCGCCGTAGGGAGCATCCCCACTTGGTGCGATCGGCAGCTTCATTCTCCCATGTTGCTGAATTTATTTCCAGTGCCTTCATGTCTCTCTTGCCCACATCTTCGAACCTCAGCTTCAGTCGCCTGGCTGTTATTGTTCCATTTGCCAGTTGTCTGTAGAAAATATCTTTGGGTATGCGATCATTTCCCATGCAGAAAAAAAATAAAGTTCTCTCCAGGGCGCGAGCTTGGCACAGTTATATGGAAATCTAGCTGTTGCCCTTGCAGAATTTTCATCTTTCCACGTAGCCGATAGGTCCAAAGGAACGGCAGTAGCCGATACAGTTTATTACTAGCGAGGTTTTTCTAACATTAATCTCAAGTTTCCGTATGTGTAATGTTAAATCATACTGTTTTCAGCAATTATTTCAAGTTTATGTTCTGTTCCATCACTTTATTGTCAGCATTATTCTTAGTTGTCTGATTCTGTTCTGTCACTCTGATTTTTCAGCATTTATTCTTAAGTTTCGATATTCTGTGAATTTATTATCAGTATTTTTTCCCCACGTTTTTTAATATACAGGGTGTCCATAAAGTCTCTTTACAATTTAACAAATTTATTACAAAGGCAATTGATGAGATATCTTAATCAGATTTGTTCTATGTACTCAGTGGTTATCAAAGTTTTTAATCACATACCTTTATCGTATGTCAGGTACACTGTTGATGAAAGAGGTACGGTTTAATGAACCCCTACAAAAATGGCTACTCCTCAAGAGAAGGCACAATGTGTATCATGATCCCACACCACACATTCAGCTTTGGTCTATCTCGGTGAAGTTCCCTAGTCACATGGGGGTGTTCTGATCCCCAGATTCTCACATTATGTGTGTTCAGTTTCCCTGAAAAATGAAAGGTTGCCACATCACTAAAACAAACTCGGGTGAGGAACGTTTCATCCTCAGAAATTCATTCCAGTATGTTAACTGCAAGCTCTTTTCGTCTTGGTTTATCATTTGGTTCGAGTGCCTGTAAGAGTTGCACTTTGTAAGCGTAGAATTGCAAGTTATTGTGTAAGACTTTGTGCACTGTTGAACGTGGTAGCTCTAACTGTCTGGCAGCAGTACGGATGGACTTTGTGGGAGAATGATAAAAGGCTTGTCTTACACGCTCGATGTTTTCCTCAGATGTTCTTGGTCGTCCACTCCTCCCTTTATCCAACACTGTCCCTGTCTTCATAAATTTCTTGTGTTATGCACGAATTGACGGACGTGATGGTGGATCTCTTCCATACTTAGTTCTGTAGTTTCGCTGAGTCTGCCTATCCGATTTTGTTTCAATAAACCATGATACACATTGTGCCTTCTCTTGAGGAGTAGTCTTGCGTGCATATTTTGACGCACATATTACAAAAATCGATATGGCTATTTAATATGGAAAAGATATAGACATTCATTCATTTGTGTATGAAAATGCTGTCTATGGGGAAAGCGAGATAATCCATGTTTGATTCACACTTTTGATTATAGGAGTAATCGTTCTTGATATTGATCCGGCGCACGGATATTGCTCTTATATTTGTACTTATTTTTAGGGCCAGAAAATAGATTAATTTGCTTATTATGTTTATGGCCTGAATTCATATGTATTACATATTATTAGTACAAGTAGAATCAGTCCTATATTGTATATTTTGGATGGGTAGGCGGGACTAGATTCTTATTATTCCGCTCTAGCGGAAGTATGAGTTGTCTTGACAAGTCGTGATGAGTTCCGACGTACCGTGATAATGGCGGGTACGCACTTTCCAAAGGGCTGGTAGATTCTTAAGGAAATATGATTCATGAAGTGGTTTTCTTCTAAAGGAGATGGTATCTCTACTATAGTTTATGTTAGAGATTCTCCTAAGGTACGGTACAATGTATAATTCGGACCCCATGTATTGCCAGACCCTATTTTGATGATCTCATGTCGATTCGACCTAGATGGAACATTTTGCTTCGTATCGCTAGGGTCGTGTTTTGTATCGACGAAGATGACAGACTTTCCTACAGCGGTTATGGCTACGTGAATTAACCTGATCACCGTAGAGCTGTATGGAAACATTTATGAAATCATTTATATACCCATTATAAATTAACTCTGGCTTATATTGTCCTTCCTATGAATGAGTGAACGACAACTCAGGGAGGCGGCCATGTTAGATTTCGGTCATCATATGTTTTGATCACTGCCAAGAGAACAGATTATTTATCCTATTATCGGACAGTGACAGGGAGATCTCAATCTTGCTAGAAACCCCCTTTCGTGGTTTCATAATATATATACTACAAACTATGGACGTCAAGTAACTTTAGTTATTTACCGATCTGCCTTCACTGACGCGTTTAGTCAGATAGGGGATGCGGCCATAATGTATCATGACATTGAACTTTTGATGTACTGCCCATTATTTCTGAATGTGTCATGACTTCAGATCTGCTATGTATACCTACAAATTGATATGTCAACATACCATGATGTACTCGTATGTCCCAGTGTGTACGTCTGAATAAATTGAGTAAACAAAGATTCCAGCAGTCTGCATTGGTGCCTTGTAGACACAAGTGTATGAGTGGTTATATTGGTCAGCACACGAACAGTACACCATTCGCGGTAATCACACTCTACACTTCTACTCCATACATACACCATCCTGCGTCGGTTGAAGTGACCAAGTTTAGGGCCTGCTTCCCCTGGAGCCTTTGCCTTCCCTAACTCAGGACTAGGGTGAGTTACCCATTTACAGCTGGGTAGACTGGAGCATGCCTGATCTCAACAACACACCATTCTTCCTTACAGAGCATACAGACTGACACTTTACAGAGTGGAAAGAAGAAACAAACTTTACAGTGGCGAGCCAGATTCCTGGGTCCAGCTTACGCAGTTTTGTGTTGAGAATCACAGTTTACAGCTAAAAGAACATTTGTTTGACCACATCAACACCAGTAGGACAGCTATACAGTCGATGTCAGCTTGACCTGTATTACCGATAGGATGCTGTATCTAGGTCAGCGCTTGTTGACAGTTTTTTCGCTGTACAGACAGTATTACACAGGACAGTGGTATCAAGTGTAGAAAATATCTGGAGCAGTATTGTTGACATTTCTCAACGTACAGAAGAATCACAGTGTTGTTGAACATAAATTGCATAGTTCATCGTTGGATCTTCATATGCTCAACAGAGAAAAATTGAACTGTGTAATAGTTTAGAATTAAATCTATTACTCAATAAAGTGGCAAGTTATTATTATTTAAATAAACTGTGCCTGCTTTACAACACTATACCTGCAACACATTCCATTCATGATATAAATTATATTGTATGCTATATGCTATTTATGTTTACATGTTATTTGTTATGTGGTAAATTAGTTTATGTTCTGTGTGACTAGTACAAGGTATGCCGAGTGACATTGGTCTGGTACTAGTATTCTATAGGTACACATTTTCTTAATTGGAAATTTGTTAGCAACAATTTGCTGCTATTTCTGTTAGTTGTGATGAGGTGTTCTTTTCTTCGTTGTTTTTGTTAATAATTTTGTGTTCCTTAGTTTTGTTTGATTTGTTTGCATTTGTTGGTCTAATCTTTTCTATTTTTGATTTCTTTACACCCTTATGTTTATACACTGTGGCGTTATTTGTCTTGTTATCTTATTGCAGTTATCATCACGGATTCTGTGATCATTTTTTTCATTTCTCCTATTTAATTTAATTTGATCTCTGCAAATGTTTTCAGATTGTCTTTTCTTGTTTGTCCTTTGTAATGTCTTTAGTTGACATATGACACAGGAGTTATAGTGGTATACACTGATAGTATAGTACAGATCAGTACTTTATGATTATTTTCCACAGGTACCCAAGTGATCTTTGATTACATTGAGGTATACAAGACCTTTGTAAGGCTTGTCTCCTCCAGTATTTGAGATACAGTTATTGTTGTCCACAGGTACTCAAGTTATCATTGGTTATTATAAACCATACAAGTTTGGACTAAGACTAAGTCTATGGTATAGACTTGTCTCCCATTAAAGTGAAAGAGGGTAATTTATTTACTTTTTCAGGTTTCTGATTTAAGAAGACAATATGTCTACATTAGATTATTTTATTGCACAAGGAAAATCTCTTGATAAGACTGGAAAAGACTTAGAACAATGGGCTGTTGCTCAATATGACAAAGCATTAGCTGCTGAAGAGAGAAAAGCTGCTGCTGAAGAAAAAAAAAGCTCTGGCTGAAGAAAAAAGATTAGAAAGAGAAGCTGCTGCTGAAGAAAAAAAAGCTCTGGCTGAAGAAAAAAGATTAGAAAAAGAAGCTGATACTGCTGCTGAACTAAAGAAATTGCAGATGCAAGTGGAGGAAAGGAGATTTGATGCAGAACAGAAGAAATTAGAAGCTGCTGCAGAACAGAGAAGATTAGATAGAGAAGTTGAAGAGAGAAAAGCAATAAGAGAACATGAGTTGGAATTAGAGAAATTAAAATTGACATGTATGAGTAATGTTAATCAGGCATCTGGTGGTAATGGTAAACCCTTGTGTACAAGGTCAAGGTACCAGCGTTTAACCCTACCAGTGATGACATAACATTTTGGCTTTCTAGATTTGAACGGGCTTGTCGATTTCATAATGTTGACAAATCACAGTATGTGAATCAGTTGTCTGAAAATCTAAAAGGGGAGTCTCTGAGTAAGTTATATTTTGTTGAAGAGGCCGACAAAGATAATTATGATGCTGTTAGGGCAGCTTTGATAAAGAGATATCAGCTGTCTGAGGAAGGTTATCGTCTTTTGTTTAAAACAATGAGACCTGAGGTAGGTGTAGAATTCTCAGAATTCATCTCAAAAGCACGAATTACACTTTCACGATGGATTGAATTATCCAAAACAGAGAAAACATTTGATGGTCTTACGGATTTATTGCTAAGAGACAAGGTCATGTCTTCGGTAAATAAATCATTCCTAGAGCTCTTACATGAGCGTAAACCGAGTACATTAAAGCAAATGGAAGAATATTGTGACCAGTATGCCACGGCACACCCTGACATGATTCTTAGTAACTCTAACATTAAAGAGAGTATGCCAGTTGCTTCGGCAACAGAATATAATCACAATTACTCACTGTTAAACTCTGTAGTTGTTAACTCATACTGGCTACTAGTTGTTAAATCACGCTTTATTTGTTAAATGACGTGAATGTCCACCAGTTGATAAATGTAGATGTGGGGACTGGTGTAGTAAAGTGTAACGATTGTCAACTCATTAAACCCAGCACAGTTTTGGTCATACAGGTCATCTTGTCCTGGAACGTGATGAGGCTCCGACAAGAATGTGAGTGTAGATAATGAGTGTGTATATGAATGTCAGAACGCGAATGGTAGAATGATTCGATAGAGTTGACAGGTTGGTAGTACATCACTCATACTCACACTGTTCGAATTCAAGAAGTACTGGAACTACGGTGGTCTTTTTTATAACATTTAATGAGACGCACACTTGGACAGTACGTGTATGGTTACAGGAACAAATGTCGACATAGACAGCATAATGTTGATCACAGGAATATCATCTTAAGTTAGCATTCATGCTTGGCAAATATCATAATGGAGCATTCGTAAATAAGCATTCAGAGTTCCATCATGTAAATCATCTGGCTTTACTGACTGGGCACGTCAGACCATAACCAATATATAGGAAGGCTCCTAGACCTAACCTCGTCTAGCGAATATCCCTTCACGTAAAGTTCAATATATATATTTTTCATAAAGATATAGGAATCCCAGACATGGGTTCTCACATGTAGCAGTGATCTCTTGGTTCATCGAGCGATAGTACAGGCATCCCTTTTTCTCACTCGATAAATACAAAGTATATGGATTTCAACATGGCTGTGCTTCTCTCGTGAGCTTCACTCACTATTGGATACAGACCAAAATTGGTCATTCGTTAAATGTCCTCATTTCTTCATAGCTTCTATCATAGAGGTAATTGAATAATATCATATAATCTAGTGCTGATACATAGGAATGTCATCTTCCTTTGAATAAATATTCTTTTCAAAAGTACCACTGTGCATCTGCTTATCGACAACGATGGCGAAGCCCAAGTTCATAATAAATTGTGGTTTTACCTTTCTATGCGAAATATAACTTTGCCATTCCTTGGCAAAAGAGAATAAACACTGGGGTAAAGTACATACAACATGTCTAAATGACTATCACTTTTCCCCATCTACTTATAGATCACTTTTTCGGCAAAAAAGCCGGCTACAACAAAATTCGACATCCCGACAGGATGACAGCCATGAATCACACCCCTTGCTAGCGATACTTCCGCTGCATAGCCTTTGACCTTTTCTAGCGACAACCAACATAGTTCGACTTAGAAATGTAAAGATATCCATATATAAGACAGACTCGTCCTA
Organism: Oreohelix idahoensis; assembly: GCA_024509875.1. Taxonomy (NCBI): domain Eukaryota; kingdom Metazoa; phylum Mollusca; class Gastropoda; order Stylommatophora; family Oreohelicidae; genus Oreohelix; species Oreohelix idahoensis. Next base: position 1,777 of record JAMPIV010013724.1, on the reverse strand, counting down.
CTCATACAAACACTACGTATAAATTCAGGCCATAGATATACTGAAGCAAGAACAATCTATTCCTACCCAGCCAAAGAATAAATCGCAGTAGGCCTAGACTCGTCCGCGGAATCCGATCGAAGATGACGGAACTCATTTCAAGGGAAGTAACTCAAAAATGACTTCTCCTTAAGCACTTAAAAAAGGAAATACTTTGTTTACAAAATATTTGCGAACATAATAAGTATATAAATGTATTATATTGCAAGATAGTAAAGATTGCACTTTACAGTCTTACCACATCCCGAATAGATAAAAAGATAAATAGGAGAAGTTAAAATAGATCTAGGAGCAACGTAGAATAGGGTTAGATCGGTAAGGAAAAAGATAAAGGGAAAATTGATAGGTTTAGGTAAAGAAAAAAAAATAGTTAAAAGATAAAGATTGATGGTGTCGCGTTAAGGATTGTTTTACAAGATTGTGGTTTCGGTAAGGTTTGTTTTACAAGATTGAGGCAATATTTGCTATTGGAATTTTGTAGTTATGTTATATAATATGTGTGAAATGGACTTAAAAAAAAAAATTTACTCTCATATCGGTCAGTCTGTTGATAGATAGATAGATAGATAGATAGATAGATAGATAGATAGATAGATAGATAGATAGATAGATAGATAGATAGATAGATAGAATAGATAAGATAGATAAATAGAAAAAAAGGTAGGTAGAAAAAAAAAAAAAAAAATATATAGAAAAAAAAATAAATAGGTAGGTAAAATAGATAAATAAATAAAAAAAAAACCTAATTAAAAATACAAGATAGAAAAAAAAAAAAAAAAAAAAAAAAAAAATAAACAAGAAAAAAAAAATAAAAAAAAAAGGAAAATAAAAAAAAAAAAAAAAAAAAAAAAAAAAAAAAAAAAAATTACAAAAAAAAAAAGGCAAAAATTTGCTAAAAAATGGAATGTTTGTAATGTTATATAAAATTGTAAAATAACTTTAAAAAAAAAAAAAATTTACTCTGAAATAAAAAATAAAAAAAAAAAAAAAAATCTGTTGATAGATTATAGAAAAAAAAAATATAAGATTAGAAAGATAGATAGATAGAAAAAGATAGATTAAAAAAAGATAAAAAAAAGATAGATAAATAGAAAAAGAAAAAAAAAATAAATAATAAAATAAAAAATAAAAAATAGATAAAAAAAAGATAAATAAAAAAGAAAATAAATATAAAAATTAAAAGAAAAAAAAAAGAATAAAAAAAAAAAAAAAAAAAAAAAAAAAATATTAAAAAAAAAAAAAAAAAAAAAAAAAAAAAAAAATAAAAAAAAAAATAAAAAACAAAAGAAGAAAAAAAAAAAAAAAAAAAAAAAAAAAAAAAAAAAAAAAAAAAAAACCCCCGTCGACCGCCAAGTCCTCCACCCCCCCCCCCCTCCGCCCTCCCCCGCCCACATACACCACCACCCCCCCCCCTCCCCCACCCGGTCCGCACGCCCCCGTCCCACGCCCCCCCCCACCCACCCCCCGCCCCCCCCCACCCCCCCCCCATCCCCCCCCCCCCCCCCCCCCCCCCCCGCCCCCCCCCCCCCGCCGCCCCCCCGCCCCCTCCCCCCCCCCCCCCCCCCACCTCCCCCCTCCCCCCCACCAAACAACCCGCCCCCATCCAAACACCCGCACGCCCCCCTCCCCCCCCCCCCCCCCCACCCCCCCGCCCCCCCCCCCCCCCCCCCCCCCCCCCCCCCCCCCCCCCCCCCCCCCCCCCCCCCCCCCCTCAACCACCCCCCACCCCCCCCCCCCC